>CALNHX010008472.1:0-60212 GCA_940337035.1 Agriotes lineatus | reverse complement strand
GCATTAAATATCAGTAAGGGTATTGTGAAAAAATCTCGAGTTCTCTGTCTGCTTTTTACAGGATAATGCGCGACCTCATTTCGCTGCTCACGCGCTGACTACAATTCAAATATTGAAATGGACTCTGCTGCCCGATCTACCATGTAGTTCCGACCTTGCTCCATCAGAGTTTTATTTGTTTGGACTCTTAAAAAAGTGTCTAAGCGAAAAAAATCTTAGTAATGAAGAAGTCATCGAAACTGTTCGAGAATGGGTGCGTCAGCAGCCAAGAATTTTTTTTATCGTGGAATACACAAGCTATCCGTAAGATGGCACCAGTGCATACAAAGATGGGGAGACTAGATAGAAAAATAACATCATATACATTAGAATCTGTGTGTTAATTTTTTAATAAATATTAAATTATAATTTATATTTGAACGCTCCTCGTATATTTACAGATTGGTGACAGAAAATGTGAACATAGGTAATCAAATGTGCTAGAATTCAGTTTATGGGCTCTGTATGCGTTAGACAAAAATATACTTATATGCGATCAGCAGAATCAAATTGTTTTGTTTTTAGAAAACGCTGAATCTAGAATATTAGATTTTAAAACGTTTGTTGGGCCATCAGCTCAGAGCTCCCCAGCAAAATTAAGAGAAGATGCCCTTTGTTATAGGTTCTCCATATGAGGTGCAATTCTGAGTGAAGAGTTTGCAGAAACCTGATACCTATAGGCTATAATTACTTCTAGGCTAAATTGCAACTTGGTTATATTTGGTTACTTTCATATTAAAATCTACAAGAACTATTTAAACATAAACTGCATAATATACAGATGGTTCTTCTTGATCTGTCCATTGTTTTGATGTTGTTGTAGGATACTCGAAACAGGCTATTTTATATGCAATGAGTTATTTTTTATCGGTTAGGACTAGAAGGTATCAGCTATAACCTGTCACATCTTGGTGAAGGTATCATTGTGTGGTAGTTTTAAGCATTCTGGAATAACCTTTATGTATGAATGATGGCTGGAATAGTACAAAATGCTAGTTTCCCCTTTTTCTATCTGCCAGAGAGTGCTTCATACCTCTTGTATGTGCAGTATAATATGGTGACTCTTGTTTTGAGCATTGGTATACATTAAATATTATATCACAGCGTCAAACAAATTAGATAACAATTCTCGTGTTTTCTTACAAATACGTAGTAGTACCGTAAACGTGGACATTGCTTTATATTACATGCAAATATTTAAGTATTGTATCAACTCTAATATGCTGTGAAATGTAATCAAAACTAATGCTTTGCCACTATTGTAATTTATTTCATAAAACGTATGTTCACAGTACAATATGTCAGGTAATCCAATTTATCTATGAATATCATTTGAATAATTCGGGATATGATGACCATCACTTTGATTCTTATTCCGTCTAATGGAGGATGGGAACTTCACACCGCATTTCTAGACCTGAGACGGTTAGCTGTATAATGAAAGGAAGCAGTAACAACAAATTCTTTTTGTCCCGTGAAAGTTTTTTCAACTTACCTAGACAACATGTTTTCCTTGTAAGAAATAAATGTATTCCGACAAAAAGTTAACCGCTGGTGTAGCTATAATCGACAAAGTTAATGGTTCACTTATTAACATAACCAGCGCAAATAATTTGGAAAATAATTTCAAAATAATAGAACCAAGTTAATATTACAGCTAAATGACTAGTACCGAAAATAGTGCATAATATGAAGAAAAGCCAAATCCAGCAAACCCCAATATGAGTGGTCAGGAAATTACTGAACTCGTTATTATTTTATGTGAGGCCCATTAAGGGTTTGTATTTTCAATTGCTAAGCAATTTTGACACTAGTTAATCAAATTACGTGTTTATAATTCTAGAAAATTACTCAACACCTGGCTTTCTCGATCATGAGAACTAGTACAATCTGTTAAATTGTTATAGTACAATGAATCAAATTTTACTGTAGCTTAAAATCTGTAGTAAGCGTTAAATTGGTCCATTAACTAAATGAAAAAATATCGATAAAAATCATGGAACGTTTTGTGATATAGGTGATTTAAAATATCCTTATAAACTCCAAAGTTAGTGCCCTTTTTTCAATAGAAAAGCTGTGAATTCTTTAAAATAACGTTACACATTTTTTTAAATTTTTCGATATTCAGTGAAATATAATTCAAACCGTTACTTGTATAATGTTACCGCTAAAGATTATATGTAACGCCACCGCGCAGCTAAATCAATAAAACTAAGTTATTTGAAAGCAGCTGTATATTTTTCTTACTATAAATGGTGGTGCAAATCTACTTCTACTGATTTTGCAAGTCAATGCAATTTATAGGATTATTATTAAGAATGGGATAGGAAACATATAAAAACCCATTTAAGCACATTTTAACTGTGCTCAAGTTCTAACAGCTATTTAAGTAACAAGGAATGTAAGGACCTATTTACATTTGAGGTAGGCAAGTACAAGCCAAGACGAAGTCGCGGCTTGTTGCATGCCGAAAATGTTAATAGGTGATACATTCCAAGTTATCTTATATTTTTCCCGCTGCTTATCGAAATTTTCCTAGATTTTTGAAAAAATCATTTGGTTTGTCACCTGTCACCAGGATTAGTTTTCGTGAGTCGTGTTACCTGTGAATGTCACATGTCACATAAACACTTGCAATTTATAAACAAAACGTCTAAATCTTTATTATCCTAGGAACTTAATAATAGTATTAAGTTCCGTTGTCAAGAAAAACCGCAAACAAATATAATCACCGACTTACACGTTTCGTTACTAAGGCTGTATCACTGACTTACATGATCAGCAGCGGGAAAAAATATTTTTTCTGTCTGATCCTTCTTTTCGAATAACTGATGTTTATGTTATTAAATAGATCTATTAACGCTTAGTACTTAGGATATTATATGCGGTTAATGTTTTCTTTGAAATTTACATATAGCCAAGTGGGTGAAAATGTCAATAATGTTCTAGTTTAGCATCAGTGAAATACTTTCTAGGAACCAGAATTCGTTCGTAGCGAAGGACAAAACTAAGTATATAAACAGCGGTCGCGTTGGTGTAGGCACATTCAACAACCACCAGCCTTAGATCAATCAAAATGAACAGTTTGGTAAGTTCTAAAGCTGCCGGTCTAATTATTACTTCAAACGTAACTCATTTCTTTTTATAGGCCGTAGTATTGTGTGCCTGCTTAGCAGTAGCTAACGCTGGAACTTTGCATGGAGCACCTGGACTATATGGTGGACTTGGACTTGGATATGCAGGATATGCAGGAGTTGCAGGAATTGCAAGAGCAGTTCCAGCTGGACCTACCACCCTGATTGGAGCTTCCGGGGTAGTTGGTCCCAACGGTGCTTCCGGACCCTCTGGAATTGTAACTCCTCACGGTGCCATTGGACCTAACGGAATCGGAAACGCGATTAGCTACGCAGCTCCTCTTGCTGCAGCTCCTTTTGCTGCCGCCCCTCTTGCTGCCGCCCCTCTTGCCGCCGCTCCTCTGGCCTTTGCTGCTCGTGCTGTTCCCGCAGGACCTACCACTCTCATCGGAGCTTCCGGAGTCGTTGGCCCCAACGGCGCTTCTGGGCCATCCGGAATCGTCACTCCCCACGGTGCCATTGGACCTAACGGAATCGGAAATGCGCTTGGAGTTGCAAGAATCGCCGCTCCTTATGCTGCCGCCTATGGCGCCGTTGGAGTGGCTGCTCCTGCTGTTGCTGCTACTGGATACCTTGGTGCTGCTGGTCTCGCTGGTCCCGCTGGTCTACTTGCTCCCGGACTCGGTCTCCGGGCCTGGTGATTTATTAACAAATGTCATGACTGAATACATATTGTATTACTTACAGATATGTTCAAATAAATAATATTTATTTTCACATCTTTTTTATCTTTATGAAGCAGTATTTTGGGTTATATGTATATTTTCAGTAATCGTCGTCAGCCTTTTTACGTCCTCAATACAGGGGCTTCAACATATTCCAACCACGGTGAAGTAGGTATTCCATTGTTGTGATCGTTGGGTTTATAGATATCAAACACAGGTTTTCGGGTTTCGACCCATGGATTTTATCTTTGAGCAACATTTACTGCACTTTTCAGTAAAGCGGAAAGTTTTACCACGTTTAACGATGACATTATCGAGTAATGAACACCGGGACCTCTTTGCAAATAAAAATGTTAATATTCCGATTTAATATTTTAAGTAAATATCAATGCTTGACGTTACGGTATAGCGTAGAAGACGTTGTGTTAATAGTTTGAATAATTTAGTTGTGCTACGATATATTCAACATTGCGGAGAGCTTTCAGTAACAGAGTAATTACGATATTTTTAGCTTCTTGGTATCATCTTCTAAGTCTTTAGAATTAGAATCAAAAGCAATTTTGAACCGCTAAATTTAAAATGAACTTTTCACACATAATCTCATAAGAGCATTAATTCTTTCCGGAAATTTTTTTGAGTGTGTTTCAACAACGTCTTATTAATTTGCCCGAGCGGGACGCGAGGGCAAATTAGGACGTTGTTGAATGCACGAAAATAATTTCCGGATATGAATTAATGCTCGAATGCAGATTCGGTAAGAAAATCGTAACGATACAAGCCCTCACAGTTAGGCTGATCTACCTACAAAAAAATTCCAAGAAATGTTGTTATTGTCTTGGTTACGGCTCGTGAACTAATTTTTCTATTGGTCATTAATGAGTGTCGTACGATTTTCTATCATATTTTTCCAAATACTACTTTTCACATTGCTTGTCTTATATACTGTGTTTGAAATACATGTATGTAAAACTGAACATTTATAGTGAAGTCATATTTTCGCAGTTGCCAACTGAATTAAAGCGGAAAGAAAAATTGTTCCAACAATGCTTGTACAAAAGAATTGCGACAAAGATTTCCAAATATCACGATGAATAATAAGAACTTTTGTTTTGAAGTTTTGAATATAGTAGCTTGTTTTGAAGAAACAGGTTCTGTAAATCGCAGATCAAGAACAGGAAGACCTAGTCTTAGAACTGAAAATATTCTCGAAGATGCAAGAAATATGGTCCAGGAATTTCCGACAATTTCAGTACGACGGCTATCTCAACAAGTAGATTTAAGCAAAGGATTAGCTTACACTTTTCTTTCACAAGTTCTTCAAATGGACCCTTAATAACTTAAAATGTGCCAGGAATTGTTACCCCAGATTATTTAAAGAGAGTTAAATATGGCCAGTTGCACGAAAATCTTAATAATAATGAAGTTTTAAAATAATAGTAGATTATATTACCTATAAGTGAGAGAAATGCATCATTATTTGCGAATGAGAATTTTGAATCGCGAGTGCCCCAGCACCAACGATACAATTTTTCACGAGCTTATTAGGACATCTTACAGTAGCAATTCTTGTGCCTAAATTTGTGATATACGTTTGACAGTACTGAAGTGTATTGGCAGTACTGAAGTGTATTGTCAGTCTATGTCAAATTCGAGGTTCCTAGGTTAGGTTTTGTTTGCTATTTGACACAGACTGACGTAAAACTTAACCTGAAAATTACGAATTTGACATAGCTTGACAGTGCTACCAACAATACAGTAGTATAAATAATGAAAACTCACTTGTGAATAAAACTTCATTTTAGTCACTGAAAACAGTTGTATAATATATGGTAATAGGCGCTACTGTAAGATAAAACATTTTTTAGTGACGAAGCATGTTTCCATCTAGCTGGCTATATCAATTCTCAAAATATGCGCATGTGGAGGACTGGATATACACATTACTTAAGTGAAACCGGTTTACATCCTTTAAAAATTGGAGCATCTATAGCTCTATCCAGAAGGAGAATCATTGGTCCAATCTTCTTTGACGGAAATTTAAACGAAGAAAACTATCGCAATAATTTTCTTAAATCGTTCATAAACCAACTCCATGAGTATGAAATTCAAAATGGCTATTTCCAACAAGATTCTGCTAGACCACATGTTGCACAAGCTACTCTGAAATATTTGCTAGAATTTTACGATGATAGACTAATTAGTAAAGACCAATTTCCTCCAAGATCGTGTGATTTCACACCTTTAGACTATTTTGTGTTTCCATACCTAAAAAATTTTATTTTCAAAACTCCCGTGCACACCATACATGACTTACGAAGCAACATTGTGAGACAATGTCAACTAATTGATGAAAATATGCTGATACAGCCGGATCACTTTATGTTTAAATGTTGCAGGCCAACATTTTCAGCATATCCTGTAATAAGTTTAATAAAAGACTGTGTTCTATGTTTAATATCCTTAGTTATAATCATGTATTAGTATTTTATTGATTTATCACTACATTATCACATTTTAAATAATGAACATCTTTTTGACAGGGTGTGTCTTTGAATGACGTTTTATTTAAGGTTAGGTGGCATAAAGACGGACACAGATATGCTATTTATAATACATAGCCGCCAAGGACGTAAAGACTTTTTTCTACGACCACCACTAAAGGTAAGCCTTTTAGCGCTAGCTTTTATCACTAAAAGTGATGTTTTATAATTTAGCGTGTTTAAAATGAGATCAGCTGTTTACTTTTAGCACATGTGTTATAAAGTGAAGTGAGGTTATAAAACTACAATTTCGAACTGGAAGTAAGGTTGTCAAGTTTTTCTAGTTACTTCTTGCGTTAGATTTAAAGTGTTTTTTAAATAATTAAAGCGTTATGTAATGAATAAAGTCAGATGTGTACTATTATAATTACCTTTGATAGCTGACTTTGACAGTACTGGCTCCACGAAAATTCACCTGCGCGTCAAGGCCATCTCTTTATTATGACATAAATTATAATTGTCATAAATGCAAACCTTTGTTAAATCGACATTTATGGATTAACAGAAAATTTAAAGTAGTGGAAAAAATATTGTATGCGAACTCGTGCTAAACGTGTTATTGCACTCGACATGTTATAATTATAATTTTCATGTCTCGTGCATAAACATCAACTTTTAGCACTTGTTGCGTAAATAGCTATTTGAACACCCTTTACTTTTTATTAACTATATAATTTAAGCAACTAAATTGTTCTCAAAAATTGAAGATGACCAATGCTTTTTGCTGCTCACTGTATATCAAACTGTTAATACAGTAATGCCTCATGATTCAGAAAAACGTATCGGCTTACTACTAATCAAAGAGTATCTTGCCTAAATTAAGTATAGTTCACATTTGCATTGAAATTAGCTTTTCTTAAACGGAATTGCACGAATGAGGGTCATTTTATTAGGTCTTGGACAGCAGATTGCCCTTGATACGCTTCGAAAAATGGTTGAAAGAGACTCAGCTTCCTTTTTAAATAGATAACCAAATAATGTAGCTCCAAATTTATTCTTGGTTATGAAAATCTATCTTCAATTATTAGCAAAACTCTAAACACAGCGACACCTTTAAGAACTAAACTTCTACTACCGTCATGTATTTAAAAAAAAGTTTATCTTTTAATATAAAGTGCCATCAGAAATGATCGAAAGTCTTTGAATCGTCATGGTTATACAACGTATGAATAATATGTTGGTAGCACTGTAAGTCTATGTCAAATTCGAGGTTAGCAGGTTAGGTTTTGAGTCAGTCTGTGTCAAAAGTGACGCAAAATCTAACCTGATAACCTCGATAAAGACAGATTCCGATTCCGATTCCAATAACATCGCAGGCTTTCGCAAAGGAGTAATTTTCTATGCGGTGCCACTTGCTAAACAATTTTGTATCTTTGACTAATTTTGTTGACCAGTCGCGGATTGTCAAAAATGACGTTTTATTTATTTTTGATTAAATCAGTTCAAAATAAAAAATATTTTGATTTAACCATAATCTATAATTTATAGTTTTGACATTAGTAACTTAATTAATTGTTTGTAGTTACCCATAGCTTGATTTAAAAGTATTAACCATGATATAAAGCAGTGGTTCCCAAACTTATTTGGCCTACCGCCCCCTTTTCAGAAAAAAAAATTACTCAACGCCCCCTGGAAATCTATATTCTTTAAGCGAACAAACAGAAAGATATTAAGTAATAAACGACTTCCGGGATTGGACCGTGTCATGATTGAGATCGAAGAACTCAACGTTTCGCCCACTTTCGTAAGGGGCTTCATCAGGAGGAAAAAGCAAAAGAGCACGGTAACTCAACGTGTGAACCACGTCAGAGGCAAAACTCGACTAACAGAAGGAGACACGGTCCAATCCCGGAAGTCGTTGGTTCTTAAGGACAATGGCCGTGAAAGCCTCAGAAATCATCAGAAAGATATTGTAGTACTGATAATTAACTATAAAAGTATTTTTACGTAGGAAATTATTTTAAAAGAATAAATTAATTGGCAATTAAAAATTACAAGGTGGTATTTCCACATTAAAAGTACAACATAAACATTTGAGAATTGTTTAATGAATGGTACATTAGATACAATTACTGTTAAATTGTGAATAGTTTATTAAAAAGGTGCGAGCATATAAGTTGATTTAGTTGGGATAGTTGTTTGGTAACATCAGAACTTAGATTTTAATTTGCATTAGCTGAAAATCGGAATAACTAAAGTGAAAGCCAAACTCAAATGATTATCTGAAAAAGTGAATTAGAAAATGTTATAATAAAATACATCATATAGAAATTTGGTATAAATTATTATTGCTAACGAAAATGATATTTTTAAAATAGCCGATTTTTTTCGAATTTCTAACCTGTGTTTTGAGTAAAAGCAAATGTGAATACGTAATAAAAAACCTTTATTATAATGATATTTACTTTCTGGATGATGTATTAATGGGTGTGATAAACTAAAATTAAAGAAACGGAGAATAATAGCTATTTATAACCTCACTTCACTTTATAACACATGTGCTAAAAGTAAACAGCTGATCCCATTTTAAGCACGCTAAATTGTAAAACGTCACTTTTAGTGAAAAAAGCTAGGGCTAAAAGGCCTACTTTTAGTAATGGTCTTAGAAAAACGAATTTTAATAATGATAAATAGTTATGGAATAAATAAATCTGTAACTTGTATTTTGTGTGTTTATTTTGAAAATAATGTTACACTATATTACACAACACATGAAATATGTATGAACGGTTTTTCTAAGTCTTCGTATCTTTTCTTCCTTCTCTAAGCTTTCACCGCCCCCTTATTTTTATTCACCGCCCCCCAAATGCACCCGAAGCTACTATCGCCCCCTTGGATCGTTTTACCGCCCCCCAAGGGGCGGTATCGCCCACTTTGGGAATCACTGATATAAAGGATCGTTTTTAATTGGATTTTGACATTGACAATCCGGGACTATAGTGAATAGAGTTTATGAGGTGGTGCATTGGCAAAAATTAGCCTTGCTTATTTCCCATATTGGTCAACGAAACCAGACCTTGAGTTTTAATTCTGAAGATTCCAAAGCGACGGTATGGAGAGCTTTCATAAAGATATTGACAACGACAGATGAAAGTGGTGAACCCATGGCCGCACCAGAGATTTGTTAAAAAAACTGGCCTTGAAATAGGAAATAAGTAAAAGAGATGCATTTTTCTATAAATGCAGGTAGACTTGAAGTCGTCTCCCCATTCTCTGATAACAAGTGTTGGCATATCACTATAGAATCGGGAATAGAAGCTGTAGTAAAAAAAGAAGTGACATTGAAACTCAGAAGTAAATCCATAGATTCAACGCTTATATTGGTTATAGTTTCAACGAAATGGGATGAATTTCGAACATACGAGAGTTCACTGCCAAGGCCCCGGCAGTGAACTCTCTGAGGATAGTGGTTAGGTATTTTTCTAATTAGTAAGTAGCAGAATCTATGGTACTGGCGATGTACCTAAGGTTTATAAATGTTGGAAAGACCATAGAACCGAGGAGAGTTTGAAGCGCTAGGAATCAACATCCGTAGAATATCAGTGGGAAGATATGAAGATTTTATGAGAGAAATGACTTCCCGTTCGATTTTGGAAGTTGGGTAACGAGAAAGTGGGGCATAAGAAGAATCTTGCACTAAAGACTTCACCTTACTGGTCTACGCTGTTTGATCCACAACTACCGTAGCATTGCTATTATCAAGAGGCAAAAGTGAGTTGTCGGAATTAGAATGTAAGGTGTTGTGACCATTCCTTTCGCCTTTTGTAATGTTAGTTTTAGGAAGTTTAGATGATCCTAGACACCTGACATCTTACAAAATCTAAAAATCGTATCTTTTAATCTATGTTGGTACGTACCGGCCTGTTCAACTAAAGATCGTCACTCAATGTTTTCATTGTTCTCTAGAGTTTTAATAACGCTTATTAGTTGGTTTCCATACCCATAGATGTTGTTAACTCCTCGTGAATGAAAATTCCAACTAGTTTGACACGACTAAACAATTTCGTTCAGCATTCTCGTTCGTGTGGGGAATTGGAAAAATAACAGATGCCAGATAGATGAACAAAAAATATTTGAACTGGTTAATTAACTGACGTTGCACTGTTAATGATCAAGTTAATTTGATGAGGCCATGCTCCATATCTCAGTGGTTAAGCATTCTGGCTACTGAGCTAAGGGTCGAGAGTCCGATCCTAGATCTCCGGTCCAGTTTTTAAAAATAAAAAATGCGGATGAAAACCTCTACGGAATGCCATCGTTCGGAAGTGATGTAAGGCCGTGGGTCCCATGTTACTACGATGTGTAGCACATAAAAGATCCCTTGCTACGGTTGGAACTCCTTAGTCTCGGCAGAATTTTAAGTAGGATCAAGGTACCTGGTACTATGCAGGCTTAGACCTTGTCCATGGGGTTGGAAAAAAAGTAATGACGGGCTTATTCGAATGAAAAATAACCGGTTATCCGGTTATTGAAATAACCTCTGTAACTCGGCTTTCGTTCCAAGTATTCGAATGAAACATAACCTCATCTTGATACGTAAAAGGTGCCGTATCTCAGCGACCTGCGAGTGATCGAAATTCTGTAAATAATAAGTCATTCAGAACCATAAGCATGGCAGATTGTACTGATTGACCCTAGTGAGGCTCGCGGCTGCTTGTTGATGTTATTAACACGTTTAAGACACCCAGTCGACCGGTTAAATTTATGGGGCCGTTCCTATTAAAGATAACGCTCTGCTGAGTATGAGCTTTGCCGAAGCTGTGTTGGTATTAATTTATAACGGCCTAAATTTTTGCTTCGAAACGCTGTTGATTTGCCTAATAAGGGATAAACAGAAAGTGAAATAAGATTTTCCAATATCGTCACAGATTTATATTTAATTTTTAATAACGGAGCAGTCGATGCCCATCCGGTCTTCATATGATATGAACGTGGGACAAGAAGTGGATTTCCATGTTTAAAATTTTAAGTGTGCGTCCTTAGAACCGCGGAAGGCTGAACGTAGATAAATTATGGATTCTAAAATATTCCGGTATGATGTGCAAGCGAAAAGGGAACGGTGGGTACTAGAAAATTTTAAGAACTAAAAATAGATTCAATATATACTTTGTATTCGCATATTTATAATTTCTTTATGATTAGTATTGATATAGCTATTCTCAATGGTTTAAACTCCTTAGAAATCAAATAAAAATCATTTATACAATTATTATAATTAACGATTAACTGAGTTCCTCTGCTATCTGCAAGTTACGGTGCCGATGCAGATGATGGTGAACCGCCAACCGGCGAAATCGAAACGAATCGAGAGCCAAAATGTATTCGAATGATTATTCAAATAATCATTCGGTTTATAATATCATTCGAATGCAAATAATTCGGTTATGAAAATTGTCCGGTTATGCCCATCACTAAAAAAAGGCCTATGAAGGCCTATTTGCTTGACATCAGTCTCCGCACAATAAATACTAAATACTACTAATTTTATAAGGAGGATACTTTCTTCTTATTAATTTTTGAACTTCATAACTTTAATTAAACCTCCGCTCATAAATGATGGCCAGTCATAACCCTGTGCGAGTTTTGTTGGCGTGTCTCTAAATAAAGGGTCGATTTCTTTTAAAATGCAGTCCGAGATTGAAGCAGCATCTTGGTTCAATGCTAGATATAGCGCGCAGCGACGCGTTACGTGATGTAGTCGAAATTGAATACTTAAATAAAACAACAATTAATAGTAGCTAGCAAACCACTGGCCTAGGTTTTATCGGAACTGCCCAAATGTCGGAGCTGACGCGGATCTCATTGACAATTAATATATCCCCATCGTGCGACTTACTCATGCGTTGTTTAGGCTGTAAAAAATTCTTTCAGAATCAAATTCAAAATTTTTAAATGACTGCCTTGTTATGGTAGAGCCATCGCCCCTTGGCTTCTTATAGCAAGTCGCCACTGATTGTAACATAAAGATGCGTGGAATTTTTCTGTCCAAGTTCCAGTTCCCGAGAATATTGCTAGATCAGGAACTACGATATTTTAAGATTGATATAGTTTATTTATCTTCATTAACGTTTATTTCACGGTTGAAGGCTTATGGTCGGCTCAGATTTGTATTTATCTATAACCAAATTAGTTCACAGCCATTCTACGTTTTGATATGCCGATTAACACTTTTAAATAATCCAAAATGTACATCAATAGTACCATAATTGATGCCGTTTGTAAGTATTTCATGTTTGAAAAGACTAACTATCTACTCGCGTTAACAGATGGGGATTCAATTCAATTTAGTAGGTGGAACTTAAAAAAAAAACTATACGTCGATGCAATATGTATTACCGCAATTAAGTAAGTAAGGCATACATCTGCCAAAAAAATTTTATTAGTGAAGGAAGAAGTTATTGGAAATGTAAAAACAATAAGCAAAACATCTGGGCTATGGCTGCTGTCTATAGGATAGTCATGAAAACATACAGGGTGTTAAAGAACTGCCTCCCCACCGATTAGTCATAAATTTCTTAGGTTATAATAAATCGATTAAACCTAATATACCTTAGTACAAAGTTCCTCCAGTAAGAAGTTATATGGCCTCGCAGTTAAAATTTTTATTTTTATGTTAATTTCCACAAATGTCAAGATACCGATTTGAATGTTGGTATACATGCGCACTACTATGTACTGCACTAGTAAAAAATGTTTGATACACTAGACTTCACTGTAAGAGGCACTTTACGTACATCTGAAAACTCTTTTCAGCTATAACTTTGTTACTTATAGCATTTTTTTAAATTTTAAGTTATTACTTATAGTAAATAACTATGACAGTATTCCAGCAATGGAAACGTATTTATAATACACTATTGGTAGTGCCTTCAAGGTCAAAAAGCATAGAATGCTTGTACTTACGTCTTAAATTAAACATTTGATAATAAAAATGGTTTGGGTACGCCTTACGGAGGTCAGACTTCTTGACTTTGATATTTCCAAGATAATTCACAAAAATGACGAAGAAAAAACCTTAGTAGTTAAAAGTTAAAATCATTCTAAAGATTTTTAGCTATTTTACAAGCTAATTGTTACACTGGGAACATGGTAAAACATATGGTACGCCAAACTAGAGTTTGGGGAGAATCACCCATATAAAGAGTTATTTCGATATCAGTAAGTCGTTGAACATGTACAAAACAAAATGAAAAGGACAAAGGTTTTAGAAATGAAGAATGGCCTCATATGCTTTCTAAAACGACGATAGTAACCTATCCAGAGTACATCTTGTAATTGGCGATATGGCAGCAGTTTATACTTACTAAAACTCCGTCAAGGACTTTATTCAGAACTTCCCCCGCACATAGACGTTGTGACACTAAGAAATTTTAAAAACTAAAGAAAACTAGGGGTAAAACTATCTTAAAGTGTATAGTAATACTGAAACTATAAAATGAAACACTTGGTAAAGCGAATTACATCAATTTTTAAATTAAAAAAACATTACCCGCAATGGGATTCGAACTACAGCATCTGCTCATTGAATACCTCTCTCGTCTATGTGATGAGCGGAGGTATTGAAGATAACGCACTTACTATCGCCTTTTTTTGACTTCTTTTACATTTACCCTGTATCTGTTGGGTCCCATTTTCTTCATATGTAAGGTCTGAGCTATGAGCAGCTTGTTATTACTTTTCTTTATCTGTCACTAAAAGGACAAATAAGCAAAAAATTAGAATGCTATTTCAACCCCTGCTACCGTTTGAAACGCGCGCATTACGGACGTACCTTGTCCATAGGATGCTTAGCGGTATTAAACAGAACGCACTTATTGTTGCCCCTCTTTGATTTGTTTTACATTGGTTCTGTATCGGTTAGGTTCCATTTTCATCAAGTGTAAAGCCTGAGCTATGTACAAATTACTACTTTTATCTAGTTTACAGTTAAAGCATAAATAATCAAAATTTAATTGTTGTAAGGTGCTTACCCTGTAGATGTTGAGTCATTTAATAGTAGTTCTTGAGTTAAAGTAAAAACAGGCATAATTCTATTTTTTTAAGGTGCTCACCCTATATCTTTATATATATAATTCTTCTGTACGTGTGTATGTGACTGAACTCCTCCTAAACGGCTGGACCGATTTTGATGAAATTTTTTGTGTGTGTTTGAGTGGGTCCCTGGATGGTTTAGATTCACAATTGGATCCGGTAGGTGGCGCTGCAGTCGGGTTCTAGGAATCGTTTTAATTTTTTTTTGACAAATTTCTCTTTTTAAATTTTTAAAGATTTCTCGCATACCATAACATATAACCCCAAAATTTCACTCCCCCCCCCCCCACCGCTCCCAATATTTTTTAAAATGAAAAAAAATCGATAATTAGAAAATCGAAAAAACCTTTGCTGAACCTGCTAATAGCAGGCAAACCAACGTTCGGACAGGACAACGTCTGCGAGTCCCCCAAAATTTCACCCCCCCCCTCCCACCACCCACCAATATTTTGATATCGTAGGGTCTATTAGAGATGACGTAAGGCCCAGGTGGTTGAGCTCCACAATACACCTGCATATTATACGTATAAAACGTTTGTGAGTCACAGAGGGCGTAAATTTTCAATCCATACTTGGCCGGATTTTGAGCCATATCTTTATATATACAGCCTGTTCATAATTAAGTGTGCACTATTGCCATCTCGGTTGCTATTATAGCTACGAAGTTGGTTAAATTAGTAAAATAGTAGCATATTTCGTTCCGATTAAAATGGCGCAAACAAAAAAACAATTGAGCTTCGGGTTTTTGACATATGTCAAAAAATGAATTTTTTTTAATGGAACGCCCTGTATATTTTGACGTCAATCGATAGCCAATCTTCTTCTGAACAAAAAACTTCTTATACTCTACTATCTTATAGTTAATAACAATGGAGATATACGCCTGGTCAAAATTAAATACGTTGTAGCTCCCATAATAAGCAAGTTAGCAATAGTGCACATTTAATTCTGAACGGGCGTATATCTCCATTGTTATTAACTTTAGGATAGTAGGGTATAAGAAGTTTTTGTTCAGAAGAAGATTGGCTATCGATTGACGTCAAAATATACAGGGGGCTCCATTTTTTAAAAATGCATTTTTTGACATATGTCAAAAACCCGAAGCTCAATTGTTTTTTTGTTTGCGCCATTTTAATCGGAACGAAATATGCTACTATTTTACTAATTTAACCAACTTCGTAGCTATAATAGCAACCTAGATAGCAATAGTGCACACTTAATTTTGAACAGGCTGTATAATTCTTCTGTACGTGTGTATGTGACTGAACTCCTCCTAAACGGCTGGACCGATTTTGATGAAATTTTTTGTGTGTATTTGAGTGGGTCCCTGGATGGTTTAGATTCACAATTGGATCCGGTAGGTGGCGCTGCAGTCGGGTTCTAGGAATCGTTTTAATTTTTTTTTTGACAAATTTCTCTTTTTAAATTTTTTTAAGATTTCTCGCATACCATAACATATAACCCCAAAATTTCACTCCCCCCCCCCCCCGCTCCCAATATTTTTTAAAACGAAAAAAAATCGATAATTAGAAAATCGAAAAAACCTTTGCTGAACCTGATAATAGCAGGCAAACCAACGTTCGGACAGGACAACGTCTGCGGGTCCGCCAAAATTTCCATACTTGGCCGGCTTTTGAGCCATATCTTTATATATAACGGGTGTTCATAAACAGTCGTCATCCCAGTAGGTTTTGACTTCAGAAACGTATGTCTATTAAAATTGAGAAAAAATGCGCTATGACAGTACTCAATGACGTTTCATTGTGTTGCACGAATCAATCAAAGACATAACATTTTGTTTTTCAAAGTAACTGGGATGACGACTGTTTATGAACACCCGTTATAATTCTTCTGTACGTGTGTATGTCACTGAACTCCTCCTAAACGGCTGGACCGATTTTGATGAAATTTTTTGTGTGTATTTGAGTGGGTCCCTGAATGGTTTAGATTCACAATTGGACCCGGTAGGTGGCGCTGCAATCGGGTTCTAGGAATTTTTTTAAATTTTTTTTGACAAATTTCTTTTTTAAATTTTTTTAAGATATCTCGCATATCAGAACATATAACCCCAAAATGGGGTGAAATGGGGTAAATAAGCCTAAACAATCGATATGGGTGTCGTTATTGAGGTTTTTTGGGACGTTGATTGCGAAAATGGCATTTACTCCAAGACGATGGACATGACATAAAATTAAAACTCTATAGTGGTGAAACGGGGTTTCAGAGACAAATTATTTTTGGGCAGAACAACGTTTGCCGGGCCAGCTAGTATATATATATATATATATATTTGATTCAAATTTTCTCGGTTTCATGTTATGAAGGCATATTATCCACATGCAAAATCGTCCGACATATAGTTTTTAATTTGTACCGGCAACAGACAGACAGACGGAATTGACAAAACCTGTTTTCGTCATCTAGGGACCATGAAACGTCAAGATCTGAAAAATCACGAAGGAAGTAAATACATTTGAATATCAGATTATTTCTGCAGAATTCATTCCAGTTTAATCCTTCTAGTAATTTCTGGTGCTAGATTTTCACTCGCATTCTTAATGAATCGTTCAAATGGATTGCAATGCTTTTCAAGGTGGGTTCTTTGCGTTACAGGTACCTGTTGTTAAAATTATTTTTCACATAAGCTTGCTCAAAGATCGACTGTTTTAAGTGTCAGGAAGGCTTAACGTAACGAGAATTATAGTACTTATACATAATAATAATTTATTTGATGCACCAATTATACTCTGTTAAATACGTTCCAATACTAGCTCATTTAATAACTTTTAAAACATGAAACCTTTCACTCAAGTTGGTACATGCATTTAGAATTGTTCTAGATTTTAAATTATTTTTTAGGTCAAACTTTATATCAGCTATGAAGATTTCTTTAAAATCAAGTGTGCGTTGGCAGTGCATACAGCATACCACCTTTCAACTCAACAGTTCTTATACATATCACTTATTTCAAGTAATTATTAATCAGGTATTGCCGTATAATTTATTTATCATACATTTTTACTCTTTTATATACAACGCTAATCTTTAAAAAACGCTAGCAGGTACCAACTCGCAGCAATTATGCTACAGCCAAGTGATGAACCTCCACCAGTTCACAGCAACTTCCTCTCTATACGGCACATTCTATGATGCTGACATTCCATTATTTGGTATAGGCGGATTAACAACACATCCTATTCGATTAAGTACTATCTTCTCTATTTTTACATGTAAAATATGTGTGTAATTGCTTTTATCGAAAATTACACACCATTTATAATTTTTAATCCCAAAACTATTCTCAAAACTCGCTTAGCCTAGTTACATAGTATTTCCAGTTACTATTAAAATTTTGACTTATATAAATTAAGTCTTCATTATTACATTTATTAAATATATTTTTTTAAATATCAAAATCCAAATAATCTTCAAAAACACTTTACAACTTGCAAAAACTCAAATAAGTCCATACATTACCGTTCTGCTCTACACATCCAAAAGCTCATATGCCAAAACTATATCGTTTTGCCATTTCTTATGCACGCTCATCCAACTAAAGTCCATTTTATCATCTTCTTTTATTACTTTTCTTATATCTTGGACAACTGATAACTAAGCAAGACGCCACGAAATTCTCAAAAAATTGAGAGCATCACTTTGCCTGCTGAAGGTTTCACCCTGAACTTATTTGGAGGAAGAGAGTTGGAATGCCGCCACTTCATACTGTCTTGTTTGGTGGCAGGGTCATAGTAATTGGCCAACTTTTATTCATAGTGACAATTCGGTAAAAAATATTGTAACAATCTGCATTGGCACGTTCAAAAAGCTCGCGACAAACGTTCACTCGATCTTGTTTGTGTAAAGGTGTCAACATTCGTGGCACCCATCTAGTTGAAAAATTATTCATATGCAAAATGTCATGCAATACCGATCTAACCAATTTCTCGTCAGTCTTGACCATTGTTTTAACGGTAATTTGCCTATCTTCCAAAACTAATTTCTCCACTTTGGCAACCGTTTCAGGGTTCTGCGCCGTTCCAGGTCTTTCACTTCTTACATCAACTTCTAGGCTATCTTTGCCACGCTTAAATTAATTTTCCCATCGACGGATAGTGGATTTTGAAACGGCGAAGCCTCCTTGTAAACTGTTTTAACATTGAAAATGTTTACCGAACTAGAAGTGTGACACTAGTGCTGGGCTCCAGAAGCGATATATGTGACGCTTGGAAAGTGAGCAGTTCTCACGAATTTTTGCAAGTTGTTCGTATTGCAGGTGAACGTTGTTGGTGTCATCTTGAAAATCTTGTGAAGGGAAGGATACACTTTCTGGAGAGGTTATGAAAATGTATAAAGCTGAGCTGCGTTTGTAGAAAGTTAGATGTTCGCATAAACTGGGGGAAAGAGAAAAATGTTCGTTTTTGTCAGTCTGTGGGTGAATCTGTAGTTTTTAAAAAAATGGGGCTCAGATAAATTTGGAGGTTGCATAATGGGGAAAACGTTATAATTATCAGAAAAACCTTATCTAATATTCGCTGTTTGGAAATTTTTGCTGGTCGATTCTATTTTCTAAGAGAATCTGAGATGTGGGAGTTTTGTGGACCAGGTGTATTTGAGGGTTGCAAAATTTGTAATACGCTATAATTACCAGAAAAACTTTAAATTAATATTTGTGTGAAAGTCGCTTTTTGGGGACTTTCTACTGGTTGATTGTACATTTAAGAGAAATCAGGATGTGGGAATTTTGCCACCCAGTTGCATTTGGGGGTTACCAAATGGAAAAAAAATTATAATTACCGGAAAAAACTTAAAATTAATTTAAGAAATTGTATTAATAAACAGCTGTCGTTGAGTTTAGATATATAGGATAAGAAAAAACCTGCAGCTAATATTCAATAAAACATTCAAGATTTTAATTAAGTATATTTCGTTTGCAACTTGTTTAGATTCATCATTATAAAATTATATTTAGATCATTTTACAACATTTCCCTGGAAATGAGAGAAGAGCTTAGGAACTCATTAAGCATGCTTATTTTGATAAGAATTCCTTACCTTGGGAATGTTACATTGAAACGTCGAGAAACATTGAAGTATAACTTTGAAGGGAGGAATTAATTAATTTAAAGAGATACAAAAATTAGGAAATGAACGGTACTTAAGGTCTGTCCGTTCAGTTATACACATGTATTTCAAAAACAACAAATTAGTTCATTTTAAATGTGGCTTTTGATCTTAATTATAAAAACTGAGCAGATGATACCAAAAATCTGAAAAATACCGTAATCCTTCTGTTACTGCAAAGTCTTAGCAATTTTGAATATATCGTAGCACAACTAAATTGTTTAAACTATTAACACAACAATTGCTGTCTTCTACGCTATACCTTAACGTCAAGCATTCATATTTACTTAAAATATTAAATCGGAATATTAGCATTTCTATTTACAAAGAGCTTCCAGTCTTCGTTACTCGATAATGTAATCGTTAAACCTGGTAAAACTTAACGCTTTACTGAAAAGTGCAGTAAAGGTTGATCAAAGATAAAATCCATGGTTTAAACTTGAAAACCTGTGTCGATCGCTATTGACCCAACGATCACAACAATGTAGTACCTACATCACCGTGGTTGGAATATGTTGAAGTACCTGCAGTGGGAATGTAATAAGGCTGACGACGATTACTGAAAATATACATATAACCCGAAAGACTGCTTCATAAAAATAAAAAAAGTGTGAAAATAAATATTATTTATTTGAACATATCTGTAAGTAATACAATATGTAATTCAGTCATGACATTCAAATGACATTTGTTAATAAATCACCAGGCCCGAAGACCGAGTCCGGGAGCAAGGAGACCAGCGGGACCAGCGAGACCAGCAGCACCAAGGTATCCAGTAGCAGCAACAGCAGGAGCAGCCAGTCCAACGGCGCCATATGCGGCAGCATAAGGAGCGGCGATTCTTGCAACTCCAAGCGCATTTCCGATTCCGTTAGGTCCAATGGCACCGTGGGGAGTGACGATTCCGGATGGTCCAGAAGCACCGTTGGGGCCAACGACTCCGGAAGCTCCGATGAGGGTGGTGGGTCCTGCGGGAACAGCACGAGCAGCAAAGGCCAAAGGAGCGGCGGCAAGAGGGGCGGCAGCAAGAGGGGCGGCGGCAAAAGGAGCGGCAGCAAAAGGAGCTGCATAGCTAATAGCGTTTCCAATTCCGTTAGGTCCAATGGCACCGTGAGGAGTTACAATTCCAGCGGGTCCGGAAGCACCGTTGGGACCAACTATTCCGGAAGCTCCAATAAGGGTGGTAGGTCCAGCTGGTACTGCTCTTGCAATTCCTGCAACTCCTGCATATCCTGCATAGCCAAGTCCAAGTCCACCATATAGTCCAGCTGCTCCATGTAAAGTTCCAGCATTAGCTACTGCTAAGCAGGCACACAATACTACGGCCTATAAAAAGAAATGTGTTAGGTTTAAAGTAATAATTAGGTCAGCAGCTTTAGAACTTACCAAACTGTTCATTTTGATTGATCTAAGGCTGGTGGTTGTTGAATGTGCCTACAACAACGCGACCGCTGTTTATATACTTAGTTTTGTCCTTCGCTACGAACGAATTCTGGTTCCTAGAAAGTATTTCACTGATGCTAAACTAGAACATTATTGACATTTTTACCCACCTGGCTTTATGTAAATTTTAAAGAAAAAATTAACCGCAGGTAGTAATATAAGTACAAAGTGTTAATAAATATATTTAAAAACATGTTACAATGGACATCAGCTACTCGAAAAGAAGGTTCAAGAGAAAAATATTTTTAGAACTCTGGCACAGTTAAAATGTACGCAAATGGGTTCCTAGATTTTTCCTATCCCATTCTTAATAATTATTCTATATATTGCATTGACTTGCAAAATCGGTAGAAGTAGATTTGAACCGCGATTTATAGTATGCAAAATAAATAGCTGCTTTGAAATAATTTAGTTTTATTGCTTTAGTTACGCGGTGGCGTTACATATAATCTTTGGAGATAACATTATACAAGTAATGGTTTGAATTATATTCCACGGAATGTCGAAAAATTTAAGAAATTGTGTAACATTATTTTAAAAACATTCACAGCTTTTTTATTAAAAAAAGGCCGTAAGGTAGGAATTTATAAGGATATTTTAAATCATCTATATTATAACTCGTTCCATGATTTTTTCCATTATTTTTCATTTACTTGATAGTACAATTTAACGCTTACTACAGATTTTAAGCTACTGTAAAATTGATTTCCTTGTACTATAAAAATTTAACAGATCTTACTAGTTCTCGTGATCTAGAAACCTAGATGCTGAGTAATTCTCTAGAATTATAAATACTTAATCAGATTCACTAAACTAAAAATACTCAGCAATTGAAATACAAACCCTTAATGGCCTTCGCAAAAATAATAACCAGTAACTGTATTATTTGGTCGGGTAATTGAAAATTTCCTTGGCATTCGTATTAACGTTTTCTGGATTTGGCTCCTTTTCATTGCACTATTTTCGGTACTAGTCATTTAGTTGTAATATTAACTTGGTTTCATTATTTTGACATTATTTTTCCAAATTATTTGCACTGGTTATGTTAATAAGTAAACCATTAACTTTGTCGAGTGTAGTTACAGCAGAGGTTAACTTTTTGTCGGAATACATTTATTTTTTACAAGGAAAACTTGTTGTCTGGGTAAGGTGAAAAAACTTTTACTCGGTAAAAAGAATTTGTAGTTACTGCTACCTTTCATTATACAGTTAACCGTCACAAGTTTATAAATGCGGTGTGAAGTTCCCATCCCCCCTAGACGGAATCAAAATCAATGTGATGACCATCATATTACGAATTATTCAAATGATATTCATAGATAAATTGGATTACCTGATATATTGTGCTGTGATGATACGTTTTATGAAATAAATTACAACAGTGGCAAAGCGTCAGTTTTGATTACATTTCACAGCATATTAGAGTTTATACAATACTTAAATATTTACATATAAAGCAATCTCTTCATTTACGGTACTACTACGTAATTGTTGCAAACCCGAAAATGTTTATGTAACGTTGTGATATAGTATTTAATGTATACCAATGGTCAAAAGTAAAGTAACCATATTATACTGGACATACAGGAGGTATACAGCACTTTCTGGCAAATAGATAACGATTTGTATTATTCCACTCATGATTCAGACAAAGAAGCTATTCCAGAATGCTAGCACACAATAGTACATTCGTCAAGATGTGTTATAACTGATACCATGAGATAAAAAAAATGAGTCTGAGCAGGCCTTCATATGTGTTATACGTTTGGCAGTACTGAAGTGTGTTGTCAGTCTATGTCAAATTCGAGATTTGCAGGGTAAGTTTTACGTCAGTCTGTGTCAAACAACAAACAAAACCTATTCTTTTAATATCGAATTTGACATAGACTGACAATACACTTCAGTACTGCCAAACCTATAACACATATCAAGGCCTGCTCAGAATCATTTGTTTTTATCTCATGGTACCTTCTAGTCCTAACCCATTAGAAATACCTCCTTGCATATAAAATAGCCTGTTTCGAGTATTCCACTACATCGAAACAATGAACAGATCAACCAGAACCATATGTATATGATATTTATGTTTAAATAGTTCTTGTAGATTTTAATATGAAAATAGACAAAGAAACTCAAATTGAAATTTACTTTATAGTTAATTATATACTATACGTACCGGGGTTCTGCAAACTTTTTACTAAGAATGACACCCCAAATGGCGGACCTATAACATAGGGCTTCTTCTCTTAATTTTGATAGGGAGCTGTGAGCTGATAGCGCATCAAACGTACATATACTGCTCCACAAATTAACTGGACCATTTGCATATTATATAAGTGCAATTTTTAAAAATATTTTCCGAAAGGGCAGTCATGGTATTTTTGGGAACCTTTCATGATTGTGTTACTATAAAAAGCATTTATTTTCAAAATAAAACTAAGTCCATTAATAAAATATTATCATTTCAAAATTTTGAATTTTGCCTAAATATTGATAGCACATTGCATACAAAGTATGCCAAATCGTTGCCAAACATTTTTAAACGTTCCGAATAAACTCAAAAAACTATTGATTTCCTTTTTTTGTGATTTCTCTTATTTTTGTGAAATATAGTTTTTTTTATAATATAATTTTTTTAATTTTATGAATATGATTTTGTTAATTCTTCAATTGATGTTTCAGGATAGTGCAATTAAATATGCTTAATATGAGTATACTATAAAACAAAAGCTTTTATATATTTTTTTATGACGTAATGTAACAAATACAATTTTTATGGGTGGTCCAGTTCTTTGTGGAGCAGTATATAAAATTCTACACACAAAACTTGAGTATCTCTATACAAATTGTAAATTTATTCCAATTTACAGATAAAATATAACACATTGATCAAAATAAAGGAGTACAAACGTGTTGAAATATTTTAAAGAGGGTAATATTTAAACGATCCAGCCCAGAATATCATTAGATGGCAACGAGAAAGGAGAAGAAAAGAGTGGTTCAGTGAACTTCGTTCAGAATGAAAAAGAAGAAAGACATTACTTAGTACGAAGAGCGCAGTAGCAAATATATAAACAAAAGAAGAAGCAATAGAAAAATACCACCGCGAAAGTCAAACACGAAACATGTACAAGACTGCAACTGAATTAGGTAACGTCTCCTTCCTCGCTCTCGCGTATGCTCTTTCGATTGGATAATTCTACTATCTATCAGCTGCCCACTTTGTTAATGGCCTGTTAACTTTTACACACATCACTTTTCTCAGTTTTATAGTAGAGCGGAATCGTAGATTCAGCAGAAAGTTTTTAAGAGAACATCTGTTTTTGTTTTAGTAGTAGGACGTTAAGATATTTTTACCCCTAGTTGCCTTTGAGTTTGCAAAACATTTAGTATCCCAACTTCCACTTGCGAGGGAAGTTTTGAGTACGGCCCTTTACAGATTTTTTGCCCTTTTTTATTACCGGTACTACTGTAGCTATGTCTTTAGAATGTCTGCTACATTTTCTACTACATATTCTTTACTAGTATTGGAGCATTTTTGCTCGAGTCCACTGCTACAATACAATGAAATATATGTATAATTTTCAATTGGTTTTAAAATTACTGCTGATATACATATGTGTAGCTTTTCTTGATTCAGTAAATTTAGGATTTGAAAAAATTAATTTATTCATTCTCGATTGAAAGATATTGGCTGCATGGAGATTGCAACATGTACGATAATAATTTATTTTGTGGCGACGTCACTGAATGCACTGTGAATTGAGTTTTTCTTCATTATTATAGAGATTTTCAATTTCAGATATTTGATAGGCACATTTATAGAGATAGGAGGTTTTATAGGTGTATTTATATTCCACTGGTGTGTGGCTGCTCCTTTACTAACCCTATTTGTATTAAAAATGTAACGCTATCTAAGTAGATTGGTCACCAAGTGCAGGTTTGTTTCCGGATGTATTGTTTTCAGAATTCGCAACCACTATATTTGTATTATAGTATTTATGCTGGTCGTACTTGTTGCTTACTTCTTATTTCTTTTTTGTATGGCTAACACCTACGTCAACAATGAGGAAAAATATGAAAATAAATATTATTTATTTGAACTTATCTCCAAGTAACACAATACGTATTCAGTCATGACATTCAAATAACTTATAGCTGGTTTAATTATTTGCTAATAAATTACCAAGCGCGGAGACCGAGTCCGGGAGCAAGGAGACCAGCTTTTGCGGAAAGATGACGGGCAGCATGACCGGTTAGGTCTTGAGATTCGAGAAGACCTTCACCGCGGTATTGGCCATCATCCAAATCACCAAGTCCAACAAGAGCACGGGCTCCTGCGTAGCCAACAGCGCCGTAGTGTCCAGCAACAACAGCTGGAGCAGCGACTCCAACAGCACCGTAGGCAGCGACAGCAGGAGCAGCGACGGCAGCAACGGGAGCGGCAATTCTTGCAACTCCAAGAGCGTTTCCGATTCCGTTAGGTCCAATGGCGCCGTGGGGAGTGACGATTCCGGCGGGTCCAGAAGCACCGTTGGGGCCGACAACTCCGGAAGCTCCAATGAGAGTGGTGGGCCCTGCTGGAACAGCATGAGCAGCATAGGCCAAAGAAGCGGCGGCAAGAGGGGCGGCAGCAAGAGGAGCGGCAGCAAGAGGAGCAGCATATCCTAGGGCATTTCCGATTCCATTAGGTCCAATTGCACCGTGGGAAGTTACAACTCCAGCGGGGCCGGATGCACCGTTGGGACCAACAACACCGGACGCTCCAATGAGGGTGGTAGGTCCAGCTGGAACTGCTCTTGCAATTCCTGCAACTCCTGCATATCCTGCATATCCAAGTCCAAGTCCACCATAGAGTCCATGTGCTCCATGCAAAGTTCCAGCGTTAGCTACTGCCACGCAGGCGAACAATACTACGGTCTAGAATTTGAAATATATTTGATGTGCCATAATAATTGGGGCGATGGTTTTGAAACTTACCAAGCTGTTCATTTTTGCTGTCTTGGGATGCTGGTCGTTGAATGTGCCTAGACAAACGCGAGCCGCTGTTTATATACATAGTTTTGTCCTTCGTTAGAAACTGATTTTGGTTCCTAGAAAGTATCTTGATGGTGAACTAGAAACGTATTTAACAATCCTGACATTTTCCCATTACAGTATTTGAATTTTTAACGTAATATTAAGCCAAATTTAATACGTATCTCAATTACTTATTGATTCATGTAGACTTTCCATCACAACAAAGCAGAAAACAAACTTTGACATACATTCTTACAAATTGAAGGTGCTTTAATTTTTTGTTAAAGGTTTCATTTAGTAATATTAATACACGTAGTACAGGTAGTACATGTCTACTGCAGATGTTACTAAATTCTATTAGAAGTTTAAATACTGAGAGGGTACAACCGCATATCTATACACTTAAATTAGTAGATCACCATGCATGTGACTAAAGGTATTTTGAAATAATTAAATAGATTTTCCACAAATAAGAATAAACGACATTTTAAAAATTACACAAAATTCAAAGTTAGCTAATAACCATTCTTTCTAATTAAGCTTTGGAAAAGAACGTATTCTGCATACCCAGCATCATAAAAAAAGTAGTGTAAGCAATTATTTTTCATGTAAAAACATCAACGTTTCTAGAACATCCAACTGAAACTGAAGAATATTTCAGCATATAGGTACAATTGAGTGTACAGAGTAATTCACTTTCACGGTTCACCATTGGGATCTCCGAAACATTAAGAAATATAAAATCGGTTAAATTGAAACAAAGTCATAAAAGTGAGTCCAATATAATAATTAAACGGAAAAAACTGAAGAACTGGAAAATGTGTTTTTCCACGACCGGGAGTAGAAGTCCGTTTCTATAGCATCAAAATTGTGACAGAAGTAGAACATTTGCTCCCTAGAGACTAAATAAGACAAAAATTTCCCTAGGGAGTTTTCATTATGACTGACACAACAATTATGCCAAATTCGAGGTTATCAGGTTAGGTTTTGCGTCATTTTTGACACAAATGACGCAAAAACTAACCTGCTAACCTCGACTTTGACATAATTGTGAGCTCTTGTCATAATGACTTACAGTGCCACCAACTTTAAAATTTACCATAGGTTACTAATTTTAAAATAATTGTAACTAAAATGTCAATAAATGACGTTTAAAAAAACGGGTGTTTCGTTTTTAATCTTCCTGCAACGTGAAAAAAATAGTATATGCAACTCGGAGAGAATGCTATTTTGCTTCAGTACAATTTCTCACTCGAGGGCTTCGCCCTCGAGTGAGAAATTGCACCTCAGCAAAATAACGCATTTCTCTCCCTTATTGCATAATCTACTATTTTTTGGACGTATGTAGGTTCTTTATTAACGGAATTCAAAAACTCTTTAAAAATTGTTTTGTGATAGCTCCTTATCTAAAATGTCTTAGTCTACTTAGATTCACAACATTTCAGGTTTTCGAAACTACCACTGGGTTTATATTTTCGTATATTATATTAACTTTACCTGGTCACTAATCGAAATAATAAGTAATAGATGTAAAATGAATAAAAAATCCAGTAGACCTTTATTGTTGGTATAAATACCATGCCAAAATGGTTTATTGTCAAGCAACAAGCTCTTAGGTATTATTGTATTGTTTTATCATTAAACTCATTTACCTTGCGGTGTAGAGGCTGGAGCCTTATGCGATTGCGTCTGGTGGTGCAATGCTCAACAATGTTGGAGCGCGCCTTTTGTGCTTGCGCAGCAACCATCGTGTGAGGTGTGTATCATGGTAATGTGTTGACCCTGTTACTCTATCTCTTACGTCTGTGGTTCTGAGTAGAGCACTGTTAATTTGGTGCCCAACTGCGAATGGTCTCGCCGAGCCCGATTCCAATCGCCAAGGCTGCGAAAAAATTCCGGCTCCCGCGGGATTCGAATTGATGCCTTGCTTAATGCAAGCCTAGCGCCTACCTAACTGCGCTACTCGGCTTCTCCCTTAGGTATTATTATTATCAGTTATTGTGAATTTCTGCGTTTATTTTAACATAAGCATCTACTCAAGATGAGCGGATGGCCCCGAGAGCTTGACTTTCGGGCGGTCAGGCCGAGTTCAATTCCCGGCGACCTATTAAAGGATTCGTACGCTCCCCGGCTACCATGCTAACACCTATGGTAGTCGTTGACCCCTGATAAGAGAACTCTTCTTCAATTTCAACGGGAAACGCTAGCCACCTACCCAGCTTACAAATAAAGATGTTTCATAGAACCACTTTGTGGTTAATAACAGACCACTAGCCTAATGTTCGCCTTTGTAATTCCATTCGCCTGTAGTTTTCCTTACAGTTACTTAATGGCTAGGGTTTGTTTAGCGAATACTGTAGTATTTGCTGCTTCTAAGCAGTAGTTAAAGTTGAATTTGGAGGAATGTGCTGTTTCCTGGTTTAGTTGCTCTTCTCCGAAAGCCGTATTTTGATTAACTAGCTATACAGAATTGATATTATGAGTTGCTATAGTCAATTAGTAAACTTTTTCTCCAGTCACAAACTTCTACGGTAAGTATTTTTTTTATTGCAAGGTAAAATTTCGTAAGACCATTGTATGTAATTTAAGCCATAGATTGCGAAAAACATAAAATACTACAATAATCCATTAAAAAATAAAAGTTAATAAAACATTCGATAAACCGAAAGTCGACTATTTTAACTATACAGGGTGTTCCAGAAATGCCGCACCATATATCCAAGAGGACCGAGAGCGTGTCTAGCTAATGTGCTTGACTGAAAATGTAACATAATGGCCCGTTTAAAACTAAAACGAAAGGAATTAAAGTATTTTAACATTTTTTTAAACTATGGAAATAACACAAAATTGAAGAAAGCAACAATTACAACTAAACGCATAAAAAACATGAATTATTATAGCAAATGTTCAAAATGTTGCCCATTAGCAGCTAAGCAAACATTTGCCTTTCTTTTAATATTGCTATGTACCCGGTTCAACATCTCTGGGGTTACCGTAGCAGCAGCGTCAGTTCTTGTTCATTTTCTGGTGATGTGCTGTAGACAATGTTTGTCATGTGACCTCATAAAAAAAAGTCTAAAGGTGTTATATCTGGACTGCGCGGAGGCCATGGAACAGTACCACGGCGTCCAGTTCAGTGATCAGGGTAATTTTCATCCATCCATTCTCTGACTAAGCCAGTATAATGTGGCGGCGCACCAGCCACTTGAAACCACATTACATTTTGTATTACCGCTAAAGGAATATTTTCTAGCATTTCTTGTAGACTGTGGTTTAAAAAGTGGATAAAATTGTTGCCGTATATTCGATGGGGTAAAAGGCATGGTCGAATGATCTGGGTATCTAATATGCCTGCCCAAACATTTAGCGCAAACCTTTAGAAACCTTTTATGTGAAATACGTTTTAGTGTTTAACTGCCCAGTAATGATTGTTTTTCATCTGCTTCAATTTGCTATAGCAACCACTGGCTAAAGTTCGTTCGTTGCAGAAAGTCGTTTCCTTGTAGAGCATGAACTTTTGATTAATGAAAAGGGTAATAATTGCCCCCTTTTAAAATTCCACGGCTGTAAGAACTTGATCTTCTAATTGAACAGTCCTGGTTGTGCGTGGTCGTCCATGGTGGTTGTAATTTAATTCAACACGACCAGTTTCCAGCATACGTTGGTCAAGCCGGTGAAAAACGTTTTTATGGGGACGACGACGATTGGGATAACTCAACGAATATTCAAGAGCAGCATTTCTTAAGTTTCCATTGCATTCACCAAGAATGACGTATATGTCACAATATTCGTTATTAGTAAACGAAGTCAATGATCTTTAAATTTTGACGTTAAAGTGACATTAAATCATTTGGCACAAAAGACATTTAATCAATAGTTTTTGCAAATTATCAGTCAATGTTGCCAGCTTCATTTTATTTCATATTTCAATAATTTTTGAAACATTTAAAACATTGTATTTAAAAACTCTTACAACTTTTGGCAAAATAAATTTATTTTAACAAGATTATACTGTATTTGCCATATTTTGAATATAAAACATTATAAAATATTCTTCACTTTTTCATTTTCAACGTGCCCACTTTGGACCCCATATCTTATCAACGGAGCCCCTGAGACATTTTTGCATTTAACAAAGTTGCTTATTTTTACACAGTTTGTCGCGTCTTGGGTATATGGTGCGGCATTTTTAGAACACCCGTATAACCGTCAATCACAAATCATATCTAGTGTCCTCGTATAAAATTCTATCCAAATCGAATTATAAATAGGGAAGATATTAGCATGGATCTAGCCCCATTGTGTCCCAGTATACTCTCATATAATAGTCTGATGTATACTGTAGACATTAAAGTACATTCAAAAAAGTATATTTAGCATCTAACTATTCATACTAATAATGGGTTTTATAAGTCCAAACCACCGTATAAGATAAAATCCATTGAAATTTTAAATGCGTATTCAGATTACCCAATGTAAAAGTTAATCATAAATTGAAAATACGAACCCTTAATTACTTTCACATAGACTAAGAACAGTAATTGGATTGTTTGGCCGAGTAGTTTTCTTATTCTGTCATGTTGATGTTAGTCAGCTCTGAATGAGTTTCATATCAGAAGCAAGCCACGCAGTACACTAAGTTACTGGTACTGATAATTTAGTTGTAATTTTAATTCGGTTCTGCTAGATCCTACTTTTCTTTATTGAAAAATTTTTGAAACGCTTTACTCAGAACTTCCCTTGCTAGTGGACGTTGTAGTACTAAACAATTTAAACATCAAAGAAAACAAGTAATAATAAACAGAAACACTTGGTAATGCGAAAAATAGCGGTGGTGTGATTTGGACTTCAGCGCCTGTGAATGCTATTTCAACGCTGCTACGCCGGACCGTTATGATCCCTGGGATGCAGCTACATCAAACGTAACCCACTTATTCGTTGCCCCTTTTTGTCACTTAAAACATTTATCCTATATCCGTTGAGACCCATTTTTGTCAAGGGTAAAGTCTGAGATCTGTGCAAATTACTACTTTTATCTATTTTTCAGTTAAATCACAAATTAAAAAACATAAGTTAAGGTGCTTACCCTGTATATGTTGTGTCCAAAATACGCTCTTTTTATCAAGGGTAAAAAACTCAGCTATATGCAAAATATTACTTTTATTGACGTAATAGTTCTTCAGTTAAACCAAAAATAGGCGATATTTTATTTTTGAAGTACTTACCCTAATATATTTTGCCAAAATTTTCTTGGTGTCATGCCAGGAAGACATACAATCCGCATGTTTTACCGACAACAGACAAAATAGTACTTTTATCTAACTAACTGTCCTTAAGTTAATCAAAACGTTTCCTTTTTGACCTTAGAGTAGTCGCACTTTTTTTCTGAACACTAGTAGTCGCAGTAGGTCTCTCAGACCCCTTGGTATTCTGTATTTTTATTCATTACCAATTTGAAAAATATGGATCATTGCTAAATATATTTGTTTTTTCTATAGCACATGTTAAAGTGTGCTTTTATCAACTCAAAACAAAAGGTCAAGTTTTACTTTAACAGCAAGGGTAGATAAAGTAGCACTTTAACATCAAGGATAGATAAAGTAATTTAATTTTCTAACTTTTGTTTAAATTAAATATGACAGCTTCGTATTATCGTAGCAACCCAATCTAGCTACTGACATTTTGAAATGTGATTGACTGTCATTATTTTCTTTTGAAATTGTTAAAGTTCTTGCTATAGAAAAAAATATTGTATTATACACGACGATAAAGTTATCTCTATCCACTCTTGAATCATTAACGTCTCGACTTCGTCTCGACGTTAAACGATTCACTCGTGGATAAAATTTAACTTTATCGTCTTGTATAATAAATTACTATTATTAGGATAATAAAACACACCTCTGACAAAATTTCAACTTTTACCTTTATTTGAAAATTCACAATATAATTACCAAGCAAAGTGTACATTTTTTGGCACCATCTAAGTTTTTAATTTTTTTTTAAATATTTAAAAGAAATGCCATATGTCATTATTGAAATAATAAAAGTAAAGTGTACTTAGTGTAAAAAAATAAAACATTTCAATATTTATTCACTTACAAGACCACCTCACTTGACTGAAATTTACATAGTTTTTTCACAACAATCTTGGCAAACAACGAAGGAATGTTCCAAACACAAGTATACTTTACATTTTGCACAGTAATACTTTGTTTCTCTCTTCTTACCTTTGCATTTAGAGGAGTTTTTTCTACGGTTGTCTCTTTCTTGTGTCTCTTCTGCTGCTTCAATACCCAAAATTTCGTTTATTCTATTGCTTATGTTACGCGGAATACTTGTGTTTATCGCACGCTGTCTCAAATGTTCGTCTATAAGTTGAAAAGCAAGTGTTTCTAAAAATATTCTTCTTACCATAAATTCACTTTGGTCAACGTTTGCTTCATATATAATCTGGGAGTTTATACCAACCACGTTCAGCATACTGTAAAATACTACCATTGGCCACCTCCTTGTATTGCGAGCGCAATTATAGGATGCACATAGTTTGTCAACCGTATCTACCCCTCCCTTGCTTTTATTATAGAATATTATTATTTCAGGTTTCGCTTTTTCTCCAGTATTCTTATCAATATTGTCATTTTCATGCATAATTGATAATAAAACCACCACTTTGTTTTTTTTTTGAAAAGTACGAAACTAGTGTCAAGTTATTTTTGAATCCAAACATACTTGAACCTGGTGGACGGATTTTACGGTTGAGAAAAAGAGGTGGTATTTCTCGTTTATTTTTTTTAATTGTTCTCACAATAGTTAGTCGATGGTTGCATAACATGTCCTTTACTAAATTAACACTGTTAAACCAGTTGTCTAGGGTAATATTTCTTCCAGTATTCCATACAGGTTCAGTAAGTCGTTTGACGATACTAGCTGTATCATTTTTTACTACTGAACGGCCCCTCCGGTTGAGTTCTTACGTATACCTCCATATTTTTTGTATAGTACATTTTCGCATCTGATAAAGCGAAAATTTTGACGCCATATTTGTTGGGCTTGTTCGGTATGTATTGCTTGAAACTGCAACGTCCTCTAAAAGCCTCTAATTTTTCATCTAACGTCAGATACTCGGATGAATATAAGAAGTTTTACAGTTTTCGACAAATAAATCAAAAATTTGCCGTACTGGTGCCAACTTATCCGTTGCCTGCCTGTCGATTCGAGTATCTTTATCGTCCAAATCGTATGTACCTCATTAGAAAACGAAATCTCACTAGAGACATGGTAAGCCGAAAGATCTCTATGCCCTTTCCATTTGTGGCCCACAGGTTCTCAGTGTTTAGCCTACCACTCTTGTTAACCCCGGCAAGATATAAAAGACCAAGCAGAGCTAAAAATTCACTCCGACTCATTAATTTGGCATCTGTTTCCCGGGTAAAGTTTTCTGCATTTGACGAAATAAATTTATTGGTATTTTCGACAATAATCTTGACAACTTCTTCATCAAAAAAACATTTCCAACAATCTATGGGAGTATTTTTACCTCTGGCTCGAACAGTGACTCCCGGCAAATGAGTTACTAAGTTATGTGATCTTGTTGTAACATTTTGTGGTGGCATAAATTTACGCCACTTAGTTCCATCTTTTCCTAGATAACAAGGTCCAGTGTCAATTTACACATGTTCATTATCAGATAAATCTTCCTCAGTATCTGATTCTTGATCTCGAGTTTCGTATTCATCAATATCCTCCTCTATATGCTCATCATCGTCATCAAATATTACTTCGTCTGCCTGAACTTCATCAAACAAACGCAAAAGGCGAGCTTGTTCTGCTTCATAACTCGACATTATAATGTTCTACAGAAAAAAATATTGAAAGAAAAATAAACCAAGACAGAAATTCAACTTTCTTACCTCATAAACTAATATACTAAATTAGGCATTAGGAGATATTCAGCTACTTTAAGAAATAGGAACAATTACTGTGATTAAGTTATCATTTTCCTAGTTGTTATTGAACCAAGGAGAATGATAACATACAGCAATAGTCAATTACATAAATAGTAACATTTTTTATTCTAAAAAACATATTTTAATAGGAAATAATGTAACGTTTCGCAGTATTAATTTTTCTGCTTCATCAGACATATGGTTTAATAATATTAAATATAATAAAAACATGTTCAATGATTTTCTGAAAATATTTTCATATGCATCTTGTAGTAGTTTATGAAAAATTTACATTTAAGTGTTGTAATTTAAACTGTTTTTTATATAGTATGTTAATACAATATGGCAAGAGTAACTTCTCTCAGTTATTAAAAATAAAAATGTTTGTAGGTATGTGTCGTATACAGTTTATGTGATACATAAAAACGTGCTATTGTGTTGATCCTTGATGTTGTGTACTTTTCTTTTTTATTATATTTTTCTTCTTTGATATAATTGGCTGGGTAAGCAATTATAATTTTATTGCATAAGATGAAGGTATAAAGTTCCAAAGTGTTTTAATTTGGGGTTAGATTTAGTAATAATTTATAATCTTTTGTTTTAATTTTTCTCTCCTATTTTATTCGCTTGGTATGCATTTGTAATTTTTTTTGCTTACGATGAAAATCAAGTGCGTTTTAGTTTGAGGTTGGTCACCAACAAGATGGAGGCATCAATAGATGCAAATTTTCAATGCTCCACCTAATTTTCACAAATTATCTACCAAAAGGTTTTACCAATACAGCTTTCCTCCTTATTCATGCCTTTATCCACAACCAACTTTTAAAAAACACATGGTCACCTGTACATGCATACCGTATTAAATCAAAAACCACGATCCTCAACATTTTCACACAGATAAAAATTGTTTATTAACCTCAAACTAAAACCCAGGAAGAGAACGACTACTACTTGCTCGTCCGATGCTTTAACTGCTCGCCCACTCCGGCACAGCTGTTGGATTCGGTTGTGGCTGTATTATAAAAGACTAGCAACCAGTGAGACAAATGTCTCATTAAATAAAACAAAAAAGACAGTTTTTCAAATAGAACGCGTATTAAATAAAAACATTATTGTTTTTTAAAATCACGTGATTGAAATTCGGTTCCTGACCTGACATGACCATTCCAAACATATAACTTTCATAACTTTTTTCTCTATCTCTTACGGTTTGGCTCCTGAAACAGCGTCCCGGACGGACCAGCGTCTCGGACGGACGGAAATCACGTGATTTCTCGAAAACCGAAAGTGTCACGTGACTATAATTCGGTTCCTGACCTGACATGACCATTCATAACATATAACTTTCATAACTTTTTTCTCTATCTCTTACGGTTTGGCTGCTGAAACAGCGTCCCGGACAGACAAGTCTATTAGATAAAGGATGAGTCGATCGCTATACATTTCTGTCCATTTTATCATATTTACACTGCATCTAAAATAATTTCTATGTTAAGCAATTTACTGGAGGGTGGTCGTTTCTCAGTCCTGCTGGAAAGCCAATCTTTCCTAGTTTCCTTTTAGTGTTAATTGTTAATTCGTTGATAACGAGAGCTGGTTGTTTGATATACCCATTAAACGGTATGAATCACCCTGTATCAGGTAGAACTCACTTCTATAAAGCATAAAAACCTAAACTATGTGTAAATTTTTAGACTTTTCTATCCCTGCTGTCTGTAATTGTTGCTAAATTTTCGTTGTTTACCTACCACTCACGTCAACAACGAAAAACGATATGAAAATAAATATTATTTATTTGAACTATTTAAAAGTAATACAATATATATTCAGTCATGAAATTAAAATAACTTATGACTGATACTAATTATTTGCTAATAAATTACCAAGCACGGAGACCGACTCCGTGAGCAAGGAGACCAGCTTTTGCGGAAAGATGACGGGCAGCATGACCTGTTAAGTCTTGAGATTCGAGGAGACCTTCACCGCGGTATTGGCCATCATCCAAATCGCCAAGTCCTACGAGAGCACGGGCTCCTGCGATTCCAACAGCGCCATAGTGTCCAGCAGCAACAGCTGGAGCAGCGACTCCAACGGCACCATAGGCAGCGACGGCCGGAGCAGCCACGGCAGCAAGAGGGGAAGCAATTCTTGCAACTCCAAGAGCATTTCCGATTCCGTTAGGTCCAATGGCACCGTGGGGAGTAACGATTCCGGCGGGACCAGAAGCACCGTTGGGGCCGACAACTCCTGAAGCTCCAATAAGGGTGGTGGGTCCTGCGGCAACAGCACGAGCAGCAAAGGCCAACGGAGCGGCGGCAAGAGGGGCGGCAGCAAGAGGAGCGGCAGCCAGAGGAGCGGCATATCCTAGGGCGTTTCCGATTCCGTTAGGTCCAATTGCACCGTGGGAAGTTACAACTCCAGCGGGGCCGGAAGCACCATGGGGGCCAACAACACCGGAAGCTCCAATCAGGGTGGTAGGTCCAGCTGGGATTGCTCTTGCAATTCCTGCAAGTCCTCCATATCCTGCATATCCAAGTCCAAGTCCACCATAGAGTCCATGTGCTCCATGCAAAGTTCCAGCGTTAGCTACTGCCACGCAGGCGAACAATACTACAGTCTAGAAATTGAAATTGATTAATTTTAATGTGACATAATAATTGAGGCGGTGGTTTTAAAACTTACCAAGCTGTTCATTTTTACTGTCAAGATGCTGGTCGTTGAATGTGCCGAGACAAACGCAAGCAGCTGTTTATATACGTATATAGTTTCGTCCTTCGTTAGAAACGAATTTTGGTTCCTAGAAAGTATCTTGCTGATGGTGAACTAGAACCGTATTTAACAATCCTGGCATTTTCACATTACAGTATTTGAATTTTTAGCGGAATATTAAACCACGTTTAACTGGTTTCCTAATTACGTATCGCTTCACTTAGATCTTTTGATCAAGAGAAAACAAAGCCAACTTTGAGAGATATTTCTACAAATTAATGTTTCTCTAAGATTCTGTTTTAAATTCCATTTAGTAAAATACACGTAATATAACGCATTTTTATCACAGAAACGGATGTTTTACAAAACACATTTCTTTGAAATTAAAAATTTTAGGTCGGTAAAAAAGACTATGGTCACAAATTTACCAAAAAAATAGTTAAATTGAATAATACTTAGTCCTCCCGGAATTTTAAAAATTGTTTATTATTTTTTTATTAACTCCTATTTTAAATAGGACACCCGGAATATTATTACATTTTTGAATTCAGCATACAATTTTAGAGAAAATTTGTCTCGTGAAGTAACGCTCTATTTTGTACGGTTTCTATAAAAGTTGTAATTCTTTAAAATTCTTGACAAATGCTTAAATCGGTTGTCAAAGTGACTGTTTTTTATTCACTGGATGTAAGACTCTTTTACAACCTAGAACAAAAAAGGCTCTTACGTTCCGCAATTTTTTATTAAAGAAGAGTTCACAATGTAGAATATTTCTTTGAGTTTCCGCTAATTTGGAGCTGTGCAGTTTTCGAAAAAACGTTGTTTGATACCCGAATGCGAAATTCTTTTGCATTCTCAAATGCAAAAGTAGCATTTCGCAATCTAGAATCAAAACTAACTATTTTGGCTAATTATAAGATCATTGTAAAAGGAAGTTGTGTGCGTGTATCACACCAGATCTTTTATTTTATGATTATTTTTTTATAAGCTTTATTTCTGCTTGCAATCTGTAATTTATATACAATAAGCAAATTTTATGGTTAGGCGTAAGTGTTGACATGGTATAGGTGTAGGCTGAGGTATAGGGTTGTGACCGAGATTTACAAAAATCTGTTTGGCAGATCTAGAGGTTAGAATCTTTTTTGTCTATGGGTTTGATTACTAATATCAAGCAAATTTACTGCATAAGTATTTGAGTAAGAAGATAGTCTGTTTAGGTATTTTCACTGAGATTTTTAGTCCCCACTTTTACCTTTAGGTCATTCAGGATGTCCGCGTTTCCTACATAGTATTTGGCGTTGCATATTGAGCCTAGCACTTTGTTTTAAAACAGCTCTCCCAGAGCTGAAGTCCATACGTCCATATTGGTTTGAACGCTACCTTGTATACTAATAGTTTATTGGAAAACGATAACTTGGATTTATGCTTGAGAAGCCAATAATGTTTGTTGAATTTAAGGTCTAGCTGTTTGCGTTTCTTCCATACGTGGCTGCTACAGGTCAGTTTCTTATCTAGGTACAATTCTAGGCATTTTACTTCTTCAACTTGGGTCAAGGGCACGTTGTTCAGAAGGACTGGGGGAGATATTCCTCTACATTTGGTAGGTAAATGTTATATTGACGGATTGCGCTTTATTGATTTGGATCCTCAATTTTTCCCGGATGAAACTTACCTTAAGTGATTTACTTCAGCTAAAGGGATTGCCAGTCCTCCATCAGGCGTCTCTCCAAGTGGCGGATATGAGAACGCACACCAGATATGGTGGGTACCGGATAAATAAAATACCCGGGAAGGACCAAAACTATCAGCGACAGAATGACTGCCTGTATAAGCAGTCCCCCTCTTCGAGTCAACAGCTTCGGGGGGATGAGCTAGTATGAGGTAGGGCACTTTCTTGCCCTTGAATTGAGAAATTGGTCCTAAAGACGTATGAACCAATGGGGATGCAGAAGACAACGCGAAACCACGGCATTAAAGACTTATTAAAATTTTCTTAGTCAATCATCATGGCTTTTACAAACCAAAACCGCAACTTTACTGATCATGGGAGTCGGACACCAAGATCCGGCAGGGGAGGACAACCACAAAACTACAGGGCCCCCTCCGTCGTCAACCTGCGAAATTGCTGTAAGACAATGAAAAGCTCTCAAAGATTAAGAATAGCAACATGGAATGTGCGCAGCATGTTCCAAGCGGGAAAAATCCGCATTGCCACACGTGAAACGAAAAGACTCGGTATATCAATGCTTGGAGTAAGCGAGATTAGATGGCCAGGCTCAGGTGAGTGCGAAATAGACGACCTATATTTACTACCCTGGAAATGATGACCCAACTCATTATAATGGAGTTGCAGTTGTTCTAGATAAGGCTTTGAAGCATTCAGTAAAATTATTCATCCCAAATGTCAGATCGTGTAATGTTACTTAAGATCAACGCTAGACTTTTCAATATCAATCTAATACAAACGTATGCCCCCACATGTGACGGTAGTGAAGGAGCAGTAAACACATTTTACGAGGAAATTGTAAAATGCTTAAATCTAAAAAAAAGCTCAGAAGTGACTATCGTAATGAGTGATTTTAATGCCAAAATTGGTAAAGGCAGGTGCGGAAATATTATGGGGGATTATGGCCTAGGAACGGGAAACGATAGAGGGGAAAGACTAGTACAATTTTCGCAGGAGCATGACTTAGTGGTAAGAAATACGATATTCAAATTACACCCAAGAAGATTGTATACCTGGAAGTTGAATGCAGAAGAGGATGATTGCATAATTAGAAACCAAATAAATTTCTTTATGATAAACCAACGTTTCAGGAATATCGTGAAGGCAATAAATAGTATATTATTATATGAGCGATTATGACAGCCATTATTCACGAAGATGACATTTGGGCCACAAGCCGAAGGCGCGTGGCGCAAGTCATCTGAGTGAATAATGGCCATAATCGCGAATATAATACGATATTTTATCTACTCCTGTGCAATAGGAGTTGTGTGTTCATATTTCCCAATTATGACATTTGTGACAGCTGTTAACTTCAAAAGTCATTTAATAATAAGAATAAATTTTGTGATTGGCTACAACCTATTGAGTAATGAAAATAGAATTTTCTGATTGGCTGCAACTTGCAAACTATTGAATAATGAAAATAGAATTTTATGATTGGCTGCAAACTGTGAATTATGAATCATAATTAATGGCTATTGTACAGTAGGAGTAGATAAAACTTATTCTGGTGCAGACGTATCGTCAGATGACAATCCACTAGTGGCATCAATACAGCCAAGTGTAAAAAGAATCTGCAAGGTAACGCCAACAAATGAAATAGACCTCGAAAAGCTGAAAGATGTAACCGTAAAAGAGGCCATAATTAAAGAACTGTCAGAAACCATACTTAGGAGCAGAAATCGTCACGAAACAACGGAAAGCAAGTCAAAACCTCACTCCTAACGGTAGCCAATAACAATTGTGAATATAAGACTCTAAAAGGGAAAAAACCATAGATGACAGAGGAGATTCTGCTACTGATTGACAAAAAGAGAGCAGAAAAAAACAAAAGGCAAGAAAAAGTGCAATGCCATACGGAGGACCATACCTAGAAAAACCAAGGAAACCAAGGCAACATTTCTAAAGGAAGAATGCAGAAGAATTCCAGCCAAGACATGGCACATTTAACCTGCATAGAAAAGTTAACGAGGCTGCAGGTATCTACAGGAAAAGATACATAGGACTTCTTTATGATCCCACAAGAAATATAATACATGGTCCTATTGAACAACTGAACAGCTGGAAGAACTACGTAAGTGGACTTTATAATGACAATCGTATAGAAATGCCACCAAATATTATTGCAACAGAAGGACCACCAATCTTAAGAGCCGAAGTTTAAAACACTCTCAAAAATATCAAAAAATAAGAAAGCAACAGGCCCAGATAAAACATGGAAATTATATCAAACGACTGACCTAAATCCATTTTCATCCTCTTGCCAAAAAATAATTCTCCCAAAACACATAACGACTATAGGACAATAGCATTTATGAGCCACGTCCTAAAAGTCTTATTCAAAATCCTCCAGGCCAGAATAAACAAATAATGTGAAGAACATCTTAGCGAGACGAATTTCGGTTTTGGCAGCGGATTGGCCAGAAGAGAGGCCCTTAAGGGACTACATGTTTTAGTGCAAAGATGCCGTGACACCTCAGTCAACGTGTTCGCTTGCTTTATTGACGATGAGAATAAATTTGACTGCGTCAAACACGAACAACTTACAGACATTCTCAGAGAAGTCGGACTACACAGCAAAGATGTTCGAATTATCTCAACTTATACAGCGAAGAAATACAAATGAAAGAGGGTGTACGATAGGGCTGTGTGCTGTCACCAGTTTTGTTTAACCTCTACTCAGAAATAATATTTACAGCGGCTCTGGACAACAGACAAGAAGAAACTGTAATAAACGGCGACATAATACACAGCCTACGTTACGCTGACGATACTGTGATTTTAGCAACTAGTGAAGATGAACTGCAGATTCTGGTAGAGAGCGTAAACCGGAAAAGTATGGAAGCAGGGCTGAAGCTGAATGTTAATATAACCAAAGTAATGGTAATAAGTAAAAATGAGAATCCAAGAGCAAGCTTAACGGTTAACGGCAAACAATTAGAACAGGTTGTGGATTACAAATATCTGGGATGCTCTATTAATAGTAGCTGGAACAACTTTGCTGAAATCAGAACAAGAATCGATAAGGCCACAAACACCTTTAAAAGAATTCATAAGGTACCGTGTTCTAGAGATTTAAGTCTGAACTTACAACTACGACTGCTTCGATGCTATGTATTCTCGGTCTTACTTTACAGAGTGGAAGCTTGGACCCTAGTCGACTGCAGGCTTTCACGGCCGTTGTCCATAAGGGTAGGTTCTTCCGGGTTATGCCGCGGTCGTCGATTTGAACTTGACGTTTCGCTGCTTATGCTGTCAGCTTTTTCAGAAGTTTTCTAAACACTGATATTGGTGCCTTTTGCTCCTGGTTATATACCGAGGAGCCGTTACGGTTGGTTGCCCATGTAGATCTAGTATGTTATTGGGACTGCGAAAAGTAGATATAGCATTGGACTCAGTTTGCAGTTGAGAAACTCCGGATTTTATTGGAAATAATTCCATTGTTTCTTATCCATATTTCACTTGGAAGTATCTATTTTTTTATAAATGAATTAAGTATAGTAAAGAAGTCGTATGGTATTAATGGTTTGAGCTTGCACAAGAGGCCTTCGTGCCATACTTTGTCGAAGGCTTGGCTATCGTCTAGGGATGCCGCTGAGCAGTACTGTTGCTTTTAAAAGGTATTATTTATGGTATCTACTATCCTATGTACTTGCTCTATCGTGGGGTGGCATTTCCTGAATCCGAACTGATGGTCTTGTATTCGGTGTTGGTCTTCTACAATAACATCTAGTCTTTTTGCGGGAAGTTTCTCCATTAGTTTACCCATGATTGTAAGAGACTGATGGTTCTATAAGAGGTGACCTCGTTTTGGGGTTTGCCAGGTTTTGGGATTAGTATCATCTGTGTTACTTTCCACTGGCCAAAAAGTTATATAATATAGTTGGCATAACTATGTCTTCCCGTGGAAGCTCTTTGATGAGTTTATCCGTTATAAGGTCGTAGCTTGGAGATTTTTTTGGGGTTTAAATAATTTTTTATCATCTCATTGATTTCCCTGGGCGTAAATAGATTTGGAGGTAGCGACATTTGGTAGGGCGATTCTATAGTTTTTATACTGCTCCACAAATGAACTGGACCACCCATAAAAATGTTATTTATTACATTACGTCATAAAATATATATATAAAAGCTTTTGTTTTATAGAATACCCATATTAATTGCACTATCCTCAAATATCAACTGAAGAATTAACAAAATCATATTTATAAAATTAAAAAATAATAAAATTATAAAAAAAACTCCATTTCACAAATATAAGAGGAATCACAAAAATAGGTTAATTAATAGTTCTTTGAGTCTCTTCGGAACGTTTAAAAATATTTGCCAACGATTTGACATACGTTGTATGCAATGAGCTATCAACATTTAGGCAAAATTAAAAATTTTAAAATGATAATATTTTATTAATGGACTTATACTTCATTCAAATTCAAGATAGAGCAAAATCTGCAACCCAAGTTACAAATATCAGCAGTCAGTTGATTACTAATTTGATTTTATTAAAATGTAGATCATGGCATGTACGTAGTATAATATAGAGGTTATAGTTTATGTCAACTTTGCAAAACTTGAAATTGGAAAATTGTGCGATGTCTGTCTAAAAGAAAAGTACTGAATGTGATCTGCGAATAAATTTACCCACTAAACATTTGGAAAGGTCTCCTAAAACAAACATTCATATTAAAAACACGACACATTCATAAAGACAGCAACAAGGCCATATATCTCTGATCTAAATTTTAATAAAATCATATCAGTGATCAACTCACTGCTGATATTTGTAACTTGGGTTGCAAATTTTGCTCTATCTTGAAGCTGAATGAACTATAGTTTTCTTTAAATTAAATTATGAAAATAAATGCTTTTTATAGTAACACAATCATAAAAGGTTACCAAAAATGCCATGACTGCCCTTTTGGAAAATATTTTTAAAAATTGCACCAATATATGCAAATGATCCAGTTCATTTGTGGAGCAGGATATTAACTTTCTTTCCTCTTAAGGAGCGAATGCTGATGGTAAGGGTTGAAAGACTGATTGAAGATGGTTAGCAAATAGATCGGGTTTTTCTTTGTCTGAGCGTGCCTAGGATCCATCTTATTTTTGGGTTGCAGAGACAGGCTGTTGTTTTTTTAAGTTCTTCGTGGCATACCGTAGAAAGTAATCGGAGTCTGCAGTTGTATTTAGGTTTTCTAGATACTCTTGGAAGAAGTCGTTCTTTAACTCTTTTACTAGGTTTTTAAGTTCAGAAGCGTCTTGGTTATACCGTCTTTTGTCGGAGGGATAATGTGAGGAGTTCCAAATTCTTCTAAATCTTCGTGCTTTCGCAATCTTTCGTTTTATATTTACTGGGAATTATTTGTTTCTTCTTTTCGGTGGAGTTCGGGGTGGCTTCCCAGCGCAGCCTTGTATTGATGACAGCCGATTCTAGGTCCTCCTGAGTTTTTAGGTCCAACTGGTTGTCCAATAATATCCTATAGTAGTTCCAGTCGGTTCTGTTGTTGAATAATTTTACTAGAGAATCCGAATTGTAATTTTCTTCAAAAGCTTGCTGTCGCACCTAGATAGTACACAAAACTTATATATGAAGTTTCAACGACATACCTCTGTTCGTTTTTGAGATATTCTGTTTACACACAGGCAAGCAAACACACAGACAGACAGAGTAATGATCAAAACGTGAAGATCTGTTGAAAAATCAATTTCGAATAAATGGGGTGAATCCAATACTTCCTTTATTGTAAAAGGAAGTTAAAATAATAACCATTCGGTGGATCTATGCGAGGATAGTGTTCTTCTGCTAAGTTCTATCGTAAATCCTGTTGACATTTTGTCCTTACTCCTTGTAATTCTATTTTTAAGGGATTTTCATAAGTCAGTACCTCATTATTACTCTGCTTGAGACTGCAGATGCGTTGCTAAACCGATTTATACCTGCAATGTGCTTCTCACAACGCACTTCGCGTCTGTACGCTAATCGCGTATTATTGTTTTCACGAGTTACTAGTTTACAGATTTTGGTTTCTTTTTGGCCTCGTTTTCGTAATCTCATCTATTTGCCTACGGTGGTACCGTACTATTCAGCACATACCGGAGATTGAAGCCAGATCAGCTTTCTTGATCGACGTTGGACTCCACAGACAAGTTACAACCTTGCTTTACTGTAAAAACATATTTTTTCCGCAATTTAAGATGTATTGCCGTGCAGAATTCTATAAACTCCTAATATTTAAATTTTCTTGTTGTTATCGGAACTACTATTTATTGTAACAACTAGTACCTTGCGCATTCTTAAATTCAAATTTTTACATTTTCTACTATTTTCCGAAAAGTAATATTTTTGCCATTTTTCAACCACCTCTGATCGACAGGGAATGATTTTTCAAAAAACTCTGAATAAAAGAAATCCCATTTGATACCAACTTTTTGTCGATCACTATATATGTCCAAAATACAACGAAAACTAAAAGTACAAATCAGTGATAATGAATTTGCGAACACCTATTACACAAAGCGAAGAAAAGTATCACATTGGTCGACTCAGCTAAGGAAGCAGCAAGATAACCAAGTTCTCCCCGAAGTGGTTAAATGGAGTGGAAACTAAATACAAAAAAATATGTAAATGGGATGATACTGAACTCTCATCGCGCGAATTACATCAATTCGCAACTATAAAAAATACATAGCAGTCGCTGTGATTCGAACTCGCTCTCGTAGACAGCACCCAGGCGCAATCCGATTACTATTTGCTCGTACTTTAATTGCTAGTCCACTCCGACACAGCAGTAGGATTCGATTGTGGCTGTATTATAAAGGAACCGTTGATCGCTGCACATTTCTGACCATTTTATAATATTCACCCTGTATCTAAGATAAGTTCTGTGTCAAACAGTTTGTTGGATGACAATCGCTTCTCAGCCCAGAGAAAAGCTAAGTTTTCCTTCTTTATTTTTGGTTTTAGATGTTAAATCGTTGATAACGAGAGCTGGTTGTTTTTCTGGGCGTTCAACTTTCAATGAATGTTAATTTTACAGGCTAGCATAAGCCCCATTAAACAGCATGATCACCATGGATCAGTTGGCTCCCATTTTTATAAATAAAAAAACATAAGCTATTTGTATATTATACTTATTTCTAGTCTTGGCTTTAAGCAAAAACAGGAACATTCTCCTGTCTGTAATTGTTGCTAATTTTTCATTGTTTACCTACCTCTCACGTCAACAATAGACAACGATATGAAAATAAATATTATTTATTTAAACTTGTTTCCAAGTAATACAATATGTAGTTCAGTCATGACATTCAAATAACTTATGGCTGATATTAATTATTTGCTAATAAATTAAAAAGCCCGGAGACCGACACCGTGGGCAAGGAGACCAGCCTTTGCGGAAATATGACGGGCAGCATGACCAGTTAAGTCTTGAGATTCGAGGAGACCTTCACCGCGGTATTGGCCATCATCTAAATCGCCAAGTCCTACAAGAGCACGGGCTCCTGCAATTCCAACAGCGCCGTAGTGTCCAGCAGCCACAGCTGGAGCAGCGACTCCAACGGCGCCGTAGGCAGCGACGGCAGGAGCAGCGACAGCAGCAAGAGGAGCGGCATGCGCATATCCTAGGGCGTTTCCGATTCCGTTAGGTCCGATGGCACCATGAGACGTTACAACTCCAGAGGGTCCGGAAGCACCATGAGGGCCGACAACACCGGAAGCTCCGATGAGGGTGGTGGGTCCTGCGGGAACAGCACGAGCAAGGGCCAAAGGAGCGGCAGCAAGAGGGGCGGCAGCTACATGGGCGGCAGCAAGAGGAGCGGCATATCCTAGGGCGTTTCCGATTCCGTTAGGTCCAATTGCTCCGTAGGAAGTTACAACTCCAGCGGGGCCGGAAGCACCATGGGGGCCAACAACACCGGAAGCTCCAATGAGGGTGGTAGGTCCAGCTGGGACTGCTCTTGCAATTCCTGCAACTCCTGCATATCCTGCATATCCAAGTCCAAGCCCTCCATAGAGTCCATGTGCTCCATGCAGAGTTCCAGCGTTAGCTACTGCCACGCAGGCGAACAATACTACGGTCTAGAAATTGGAATAGATTTGATGTGACATAATAATTGGGGCGGTGATTTTACAACTTACCAAGCTGTTCATTTTTACTGTCTTAGGGTGCTGGTCGTTGAATGTGTCTAGACAAACGCGAGGCGCTGTTTATATACATAGTTTCGTCCTTCGTTAGAATCGAAATTTGGTTCCTAGAAAGTATCTTGCTGATGGTAAACTAGAAACGTAAGTTAACTATCCTGACATTTTCACATTATAGTATTTGAATTTGTAACTAAATATTAAACCATATTTAGCAGGCATTCTAATTACTTATTGCTACATATAGATGGGTTTAATCAAATATTATAAGAGATAATATTATCTATGGCTTTTCGTTACGAGAACATAAAAACAAACGTTGACAAATTGACGGTGATCGAAAAATGTCATAACACATAACAGGATGTATGTTTATTATGGTCATAAAAATGATGTTATACTGACCGAAGTTTAACTATTTATTCTGATATATTGTAACTGTAGAAGGCTAATGCGAATGCATTTAAATTATTAGATGAAATTTTGTGGTTTATATCGGTGAAACCTGATTTACCAACTGCGGAAGTTTCAACGGAAACAATGGGTAATTGACACCTCCCATGAAAATCGGTTTGTTAGAAATTAAACTAAATTTACAGTTAATGGATTATCCAGTTTTTACAATAAAATTATTTTTGCATCAATCTTTTTGCACTTGGAAATTTGTTTTTTTCCATAACATTTACACTTTATTCAAAATTTCCAGGTTCTTTATTGTTCAGCGACATGTTTAATTTCACACAGTTGTCGTTCCAGCTCTTTGCTCGTAAGCTGGGCAGGTGGCTAGCCTTGCTTGTTGAAAATGGTGAAGAACTTCCTTGCCAGTGGTTAATAACTACTACAAATGTAAGCTTGGTAACCGGAGAACATTATTTAAAATTCCTGTATAGTTAGTGGGAGTCGAACCCAGTTCAGTCGCCTGATAGACGGAGAGCCAGTGACAAAAATTGTTACGTCATTTTATTAAGAAAATATCCCATGTTACTATGCTCTCTTAACATTGCTGATAATGGATTTGGATGTCTGTCTCGTTTCCGGTGGTGGAGAAAGCTGCAAGAGGGGCGGAAAGTGGTAGAGATGACAGATATAAGTTATTTACGAATAGAAGGCCGGAAGAGTACGATTACGCCCGCAGCCAAAAATTTGAGGATCGACGTAGGAGGGCCCTTATTTGGCTAAGGGCGTAATCTACTTCTGGCCTGAGGTACTTACAACGTTTTACGCACAACGGCATGGAACAAACATGCCAAAAATTACTACCACAGTTAAGGTGCCGGCGGTAAAGTAATTTGCAAGCAGCAAAGTTACTTTACCGCCCGCGTTTTTATTTTACCTCCCCCCCCCCCCCCCCGCCCGCTTTGCGGTCGAGGTAACTAAGATGTAAACTTTCATTTTCAGCCCGGTTGTGCATAAAGTAAACGTATCTGGCAGTTCTGAAGTTTATTGTTGCTGGCACTGTCGGTGTATTTAAAATTCAAGGTTGGCAGGTTGGGTTTTATTTGTTATTTGACACAAACTGACACAAAGCCTAAGCTGACAACCTCGTATTTGACGTAGACTCTTTTTTTATCTCTCGGTATTTAATTTTCTTGTGGTCTTTGGGAAGAGTTTCCCCAGTCATGTTTAGTTATGTGAAACTGACCTGACAAAATGTCAGGTATACTTTATAAAATTAGGTTATAATTTTTGAAATTTGACAATTATTACACGTATAGCTAAAAATGTTTGTCAAAGATCAAAAATTATAACCTAATTTAAAAAGGATACGTGACATTTTGTCAGGTCAGTTTCACCTAACTAATCATACTTGTTCGAAGGAACAGAAGAAATAGATATTTTTCTACTTCTTTCCACCACCTAAAACCAGGCAGACTTCCGAATTAATTATCAGCGACGTTAAGAGAGTATAATAACTTGAAATATCTTCTTAATGAAATGATGTAACTATTTTTGTCGCTGGCTCTTAGACTATCAGGGTAAAGCATATTGTCCACTTGGCTATCTGCTTTTTGTCGTGCTGTTATGTTGTTTTTAGTGAAAAACGAAATCAAGCTTAGCTTTAAAAAAATTAAATCATGTGCTCTATTACTTTTGATGATTTTAATTTAAATTTAAAAGTTATAATAATTTTAGAAGTTGTTTAAATTACACTTGTCTGCATGAAAATCGGCCCCTGGAACCATTCTTGCTGATTCCTATGTAAAATGACCTCCTAAATCCGAATACATTTCTTCTGAGGAGCTAGAGAGGGAAAAGTTCTAGAACATGAACATTTGTAGCAAGGAGGTAGATTTGGGGGGACTTGCCCCCTTAAATTGTAAAAAAATCATTAAAAGTGATGGATTTTTTCGTTATGTTTCGTTTTTGTTCACTTATTTTCTACATATTCCAGCTTTACACAATTAAAACAACTTGGAAACACAGAACCCCGCCTAGAACAAACACCAACAAGTTGACTCTACGATCGCTACAGATGTACTGAGGAAAAATTTCTGTGCGAACCTGCGCGCGCGCAAGGTATTGAGAGCCCCAGCGCCGTACAGTGAATCTTCCGAACTGTTACTAAATATTGTAATTATTGTTGCTATATATTTTTATTATTTGGGGATGTTTGGGAGAGGATGAGGGGGGCTGAACGCTGGAATATGTAAATTCACTGTACCACGCTGTCGCCCTCAATACTTCACGCGCGCGCAGGTTCGCACAGGAATTTTCCGTCAGTACATCTGTAGCGATCGTAGAGTCAACTTGTTGGTGTTCTAGGCGCGGATTCTGTGTTTCCAAGTTGTTTAAATTGTGTAAAGCTGGAATATGTAGAAAATACGTGAACAAAATTGCGAAAAGAACTGAAAAAATCTGGTGTAATACACTCACACAACTTCCTTTTACAGTGATCTTATAATTAGTCAAAAATTTCATTTTGAATTTTTAAAAATTTGTCAAAAATTTTCAAAAATTACAAATTCTACAAAAACGGTACAAAATAGAGCGTTAGTTGAAGAGAAAAATTTTCTCTAGAATTTTAAGGTGAATTCGAAAATGTAATAATATACCGGGTGTTTTATTTAAAATAGGAGTTAATAAAAAAAATTGAAAAAAACAAAAGAAACCCACTTTAGAAGTATTCAACTGGAAAATCACCTATCTCACATCAATACACATTAAAAATGTAATAAAATTGTAAAATTAAAAAAAAGTCGTTAGAGCCGTTTTTGAAAAAATCGAAAAAAACTGAAAAATCACAAGAGTAAACACCTACTTCCGGTTATGCGATTTTCTTCAAAAGCTTGCTGTCTCATCTACATAGTACACAAAACTTATATATGAAGTTTCAACGCCATAGCTCTTTTTGTTTTTGAGATACTCTGTTCACAGACACACACAGACAGACAGACCAATGAAAAAAAATATGTTTTTTGGGTTCAGGGGACTCTAAAACGTGAACGTCTGTTGAAAACTCAATTTCGAATTTTTGGGGTGAATCCAATACTCCCTTTATTGTAAAAGGAAGTAAAAATCGATCACTTTTAATGATTTTTTTACAATTTAAGGGGGCAAATCCCCCCAAATCTACCTCCTTGCTACAAATTTTCATGTTCTAGAACTTTTCACCTCTCTAGCTCCTCAGAAGAAATGTAAAGGCTAAAATATTTTTTTGCATTCCTCAAAACTATCGAAAAGTGATAAAAATAAGTGGAGGGACTTCCCCCGAAAACGGCGGGTAATGGGGAAAAGCGGGGGTCATATTCGGACTCAGGAAATCATTTTACATAAGAATCAGCAGGGATGGTGTCAGGGCTCGAAAAAACTTTTTTTTTTGCCGACCAGTGTTATCCAATTTTAAATTACACATGTTTAACCAAGAACAAAAAGTTTTCTAATCGAAATGCTTGATGTAGTAGATGTAACATACTTTGTAGGTGTTTTGACTTGACAGTTGGTGACAGTTATGCAGTGGTTTAGGTTATGTGCGCGTATTTCATTCTGGAACATCAACATAATGTGAGTTAATAATCGACATATGCTTTAATTTGCAGAGCCAAGCTTGATTTCATTTTCGTTTGTTCACATGTTAGTTTTGCTGCCACGTTTTTTAATATTATACAGTTACCTATGCCAATCTTTCCTTATGCTCTCCTCAAAAATATGTGAGGAGTATGCACGCTTGGAAGCCTCCTAGCTGTAGATTTTGGTAGATGGCATCACCACGAATCCAGCTCTTCATAGTGGACCAGGGAACTACTAGAAGTACAAGCCCCCTTACGTTAGCAGTTACAATCACATATTACTACGTATTATTTGGTCATATCTACTGAAGCGAACCCCACACGTTGGCAGTACAGTAAAAATACGTCACCCATTAATATAAGGAGATATTTTTGAGTCAAGCCTATAATACGTCAGGAAGTAGGGTTGCACCTGACGAAGGAGACCATATGAACGATGACGATCTACTAAATGATAATGGTGAGAACAAAACTATAACTCATACTGGACAGCCGACTAGTGGAGAAATAAATGCAAATGTATTATAAACTTACCTAGTCGTAAATGACTAAAGATCTCAGCTTTTACCATGCTAAAAACAAAAGCTGCATTCTGATTTTTTAAAGACTTATCTCAAACTCGCAATAACCGAACAAAATTTAGTAGACCGCAAAAACCTCACAATCAAGAAATAGTATCTAACAAATAAGATTGATGAAGTAGAAAAGAGGGAAATGGTATCCATACTATTGTGAACACACGGGAACTTGAATAACGTGAACCACATGGGCTAGAACCACAGAACAACAATGATCTGAAAAATAACCGTACTAACATTAAAACTAGAAATGTATTATACATGTATTGATTCCAGATTTTAATTCGTCGGCTAATACTCTCAAAAATTAAGTGACTACGTGAATACATTCGCCGGACGGACTACCTCAGTGGAGACGGTTTGCGATTCCTTAAATACTAATCGATAATTAAAGAAATATAGACGGGCGCCAACGGATCTTAAGGCTATCAGGTAACAGAAAATTCGTAAACTCAAAGTAGCACAATATTCATAGAGAAAGCTCATAGATCCATGTTGCAGTAACATAAAAATGACAATGTACTGCTATCACCGTATAATAATCACATATTAAATAGCATACAGTCCATCACATAGTACAGCTGATTATTTTCTAAATATATGCCAAAAATAAGGTGCACAACGTGCGAGTAAGTTAATATTTACAATTTAGCCCGTGTGCTAAAAGTAAACAGCTGATTTCTTTAACCACGGTAAACTATAAAACGTCACTTTTAGTGAAACAAGCTAGCGCTAAAAGGCCTACTTTTATTAGTGGTCGTAGATAAAAGTATTTAAACTTACTGCTTCATACCTGGAGGTTTGACTTCAGCCCGACATCTCCGCCTGAAAGCCCGAAGGGGGCCTTAAGTCTCCAGCACCTGCAGTCCGCTACTTGAGACCGCAGCCGTTCTCGCCGCCAAAAGACACTCTTTAATTGGAACTACAATTCTAGCTTTTCCTCTCTCGATCCAAGCTGACAATTCAGATATCTGTTGTTGGTCTTCTTCCTGCAACCCGCTCATAAGCCGGAATGGGTCTAATGAGGCTTATGTTCAATTTAGCCGGAAATTCGGAATCCTGACTACACTAATCATTTGGTTCCATGACCCCAATACAGCGGTATCCTGTAACTCCGGGAGACATGTTGAGATTCGTTCAGAGGCCTATACGTGACTGGGAAAAAGAAAATATTAGCCCTGACGCATTCTTTATCAAAAAAATTCTTAGCCCTAACTTACCAGTAAAAATAGTGCCATATGAGCTTCAGTCACTAATAAAACCCCCACATAACTGGAGGAATCTCCCCTGAGGGTCCTATTAACTTCTAAAATTACCATTAAGGAACGACCTCATCAAAAATCGGACGGTCATTTTGTAAACTAATCGCTCAGATAATAGATCAATACTCGATTTCCAGTCTTCGCCTCCACGCGGCGCAGATCCGAAGAAAATTAGTAATCTAGTCAAAGAGGCCTCCGCAGTCCGCACCGTCCATATCAACACAGCTGCCCAGATTGGTGGCCTACCCATGCTTCCGAAAAAGTGTATTTATTATATTATATACACCCATTGCAGAATTATTTCTAATAATAAAATAATAAGCAGACCAATAGACGTATGCTGTTTCTCAGTTCTGTTTGCTATGTTTGCTGAAATATATTAATGAACCCTTAACCTTCTCTAGCTACCGTCAAGTTTATAACGTCGAACTGCGAATATTAATATCATGTACGTCAGATGGAAATCTAATCGTATTGTACAAATAGGATGGGCATTTCGTTGTAATGACTTATGGAATAGGCAGGCTGAATGTACTAAATATCTATTATGAATATTCAGTCAGCCAGCTCTTTGCAATTTCTGTGATATTCTCTGGTATTGTCGTATACTACACGCACATGTATCTTAGGCACGAGATATACAATTCCTTAGATCTGTTTGTGTGCTCCGTTCCCAGACATGGCCCACATACACCATCAGAGTAGTTTATGGGCTAAAGTATTAGAAATTCACAATTTTTTTTTTACATTTGTACTTAAAACCTGCCTGTGAGAATAAAAACTTGTCACAGTACCATAAGATGGCTTAACAATATTTGCCACCTGTTGTTTAAATTGTAAGGAAGGGTCTATTGTAAGGCTTAGATTTTTTACGGTTTCCACGAATTTAATAAATTTTTCCCTCAACAGCAATGGGAATAAAAGGTAAGGAATCACTAATACACCTAATAGGTTTGATAAGCACAAAACATCAAATGGGATAAAATCCATTTGAATATTAAATGCAGATTTAGATTAACTAACGTCCAAGTTAATTAAACAAAGAAACAAAGGGAAAGAAAATAATTTAGCACGCAGGACCCTTATGCAAGTGGAGAAAACTAAAGAATATAATATACAGCCTACTCAGCAATCGTGGATTATAGAAAGTCTTTCAACACGAGCCATATTTCAAGCTCTACAGCATTGCGGAATAAACTGCCTAGCACCTATCGATATTCAATGCTGTTAAAGAAAATCTAGGACTGCGCTACTAATGACTATTAAAATACGTAAAGATACATATCAACTAGATATTTAAAAACGTGTGGAGTAGGGCGATACTGTTTCTCTTAATGTTGTTCGCTTGTTCTCGAAGAGATGTATTTTAAAAATTAAAATTGCAAGATGTAAGAGTATAGAGAGTGTCCATTGTATCATCCCCACCCCCAAAAAAAGATTTGCAAATAAGCAAAACATCTTATAATCTAGGGGTAACTTAGTGCAAAGCAGTTTTAAACAAATAGGATTATTTTCTATAAAAAGAAGTGATTTTGCAAGTTACGTTTGGATTGTAAGATGGTTTGCATATTTGCAAACCTTCAGAAAGGAGTGATAAAATGGGCACTCTTTATAAGTAATTTGATATTTTGCGGACACTGTAGTAATAACCGCGTAGACAATCAATGAACTATTAAAAAACGATGTTTCATGATTTGAACGACCAATCCAAACAGTTGAACTACATAAAAAAATAATCAGAAAACAAATAATGTGATGATTCAAACGGTTCAGGATAATAAGCGTACAGAAACAGGCGGCTAAATTATTGAAAAACAAATTAGTGGGTACCTATTATCACAAGAAGAAAAACTGAGCAACGAATAAAGATGAGTTAATCGACATTCGGAAGACTACACTACGTTTTTAAGAGTGATAATGAGCTACACCTAAAAAGAAAAGTTTTAACACGTGCATTCTATCAATTCCGACATACGGTGCTGAAAAGTCGACTTTACCAGCAAGAGCGATACATAATTACAAATACATAACACAAAAAGATATGCAGTGCTCTTCGCTGTGAAAAATAATATTAAAAGTACATGTCCTTCAAAGCTTCTTAGATTCGTCGCCAATCGGTGGAGTGTTAGTTCATTTTTCGGGTTCGTGGTTTTCAGAATTCGCAACGATATTAATATCTGAGGCATCTGCATTCTATAATGTACGAATATACATATACCTTTATGAATAAGATTTGGGCTGACTGCAGTGGCGGCTGCTTCTTAGGAGCTCACAGGCGCTAGCCTCTCAGTCATCAACAACCTATATGGCGTTAGAAAAAAGTAACTATTCTGTATTGAAAATATAGTTTATCGCTTATCCTACCGTTATAAGGTTACCGTTTAAAACATTTAAAACAATATCCAAGAAGTTTGTCAACATAACATAGGCTGTGTGTCAACACACGCGCTCGTATCATTGAACCAAGCGGCTGGTAGCTGCTGAGGACGATCCGCCTACAAAACTTATATGGGAATTACGGGCGAGAACGCTGTCTCAGCAGAATCGGGATATAGCAGTACCAATGTGACGCTGAGGCTAACGATGTTGCAGCCGAGACCGCCATAAACTCGCTGAATTACTCGCAAATATAGTGCTTCCAAAGTGTAATGCAATCCAAAAGTAAAGGCAGCCGGCGGGCCGATAGCAAATGTGTTGCAGTCTTTGACATTCAAAATGAAGTTATAGCTTCGAGCACTGATTTAGTAATAAATTCACGCTTTAAAAGCCTATTATAATCAAAATCGCTGTAACTACTCGTAATGGGATTTCGGTTGTTTCATTCTGTTTTATAAAAATCACGCCTGCTGAAATGTGTGACAAATGTCACTTTATACGGCCTGGGCATTTTTTGAAATCCATTGTTGTTTTCATTTCTGAGAAAACGCCAATTTTGGCCGTTTGGCGCCACATACCCACGATGACAACGGCTGTCAAGACTAATTCGTGTTTAGAAATAATTCTTTAAATGAAGTATTTGCATAAGGACCCATTGTTTTGAATGTAATATAAATATGAATGGTGTAATCTATTATTTAGTGTCCTGTAAGTACCTCAGAGATCTATAGTTTTAATATTTTTCTTGAGAGAGGTGAGGAACTCCAAGAATTCATACTCAAAGACGAATTCATATTTTCACGCAGGTATTTTTTGGATAGCTCACACATTTGCTCGAAAATAGCACGTGATATGCAGATAATCCTATTTCTTAGAAAGTTGGAAGATGTTCTAGATGCTAATAGTAGTGAAGTATTTTATTATGTGTGTTATTGCAAGGTTGTAAGTTTATGTGTAATTTATTGTAAAAAATTTAAAATTAAACATTTAAAAGTTATTTGTTTTATTAGCAGGCTTAGGACAATTTTTGCACGTAAAAATTGGAATATATACATGCAAATATGCACGAAAAATACCGAAAATATGCACTTAAATATGCTCCTTCCCTAATTTGATTCAATGTAACATTATGCAAGTCAGGAACACAATTTTTTATTAATGTTGATTTTTTGAGGAATATCTCGCTTCATGTACTTCGCTCGAAATACTGTGATTTTTGGTTTTTGATAAAGATAAGTCGTCAAAAATAAAGGCTTGACATAAATCATAATTAAACTTAGCATGGTGTGGTCCTGGTTTTGGCGTTGTTGATGTCTATTAGCAGTTTTTCTGTTTGCATATGCCGAGTAACTTGAACTTTTTTTGAAGCTCCAATTGAAACTTTGCAACATTTACAAAGTAGCACACTACCATTAGGAAAGTATTCAAAATGGAGAACAAACTGGTTTAGAATTACACTTGAAAATATTTTCTCATGTTATTTCTCATTTTAATATTTAGTATTAATTTGGGCTTTGACTTTTGTTTTATGTACGACAGTTTAATGTTGACTGTAGAATGGATGTTGGATAACTATACTTGTGGTTCTACTACAAAATGAAACTTAAAGAGATAGCAAGAAAAGGATTAGTACAGATTTCCAAAAACATATTTTGTCAATCAACACTAAGCCCCTCTTACATAATTTTCTAGTTAAGTGTCAAAACAATATCAACCATCACTCAAAAGTGTAGAGTGAAGCATAGAACGGCTTATTATAAAAGCCTCATTCATTTGACTTGACCAAAACATAAATTTACCTGAGCCATAATCCCTAGACCGTTCTAAGAATTTATTATAAAGGATTTGCATTTCCTATTAAAAAGTTAGCACGGATCACCTAAAATGCTTAATCTTAAAAATTACCAATATTCAACCAAAAATATAAACAGATGCACTTTTCAAGCTGTTCTGCTTTGAAAGTACTAAAAACTTTCAAAATAATTACATTTTATACAACTAGAAATCAAAGTTTTTAGAAATATGCAGCATTAATTAGAAAACTTTAAAATATGCATTTTTTGTATAAAACAGTAAAAATATGCATTTGCATATGCAGATATGCAACTGCATAATTATCCTAAGTCTGTTTATTAGATATCTATCTGTAAATGTAGTAATTAAAAATGTACTAAAGAAAGTGCAATGTGATTTTATAGTCTTCGCCCAGAAGAAGTTACTCGGAAACACCTTTCTTGAACAACTACAACTAACAATTCTTTCCCGTTGTTTATGGATACCTATTTAAATAAAAATAGAAAATAGAAATCCCTAAAAAGATACGTTGTTTGAAGCACCAGTACGATAATTTAAATTTAGCTTTCAGACCATTTCCTTCGTAAAACTTTGTTGGAGGTAAATTCATGATAAGATCTTCCCCAATTGGTATATTTGCACTTTGTAGAACTGCTTTCTATTTTAACAATACCACACGAAATCATAAGCAATAATAACGAATAAGTTAGTCAATAAATTATACTGTGAACGTAAATAGTGTAAATGAGAAAATACATGAAAAACTAGCAGGAAACTGATAAAAAATCACAATAGAAAATCAAAGTAAAAAATACACGGGAGGGTTATATTATTGTTGTAAAATTTTAAGAAACGTAAAATTTAATCAAATATTTGCATTGTAGTCAACGTAGTAACTGATGTTACATTGCAAATTTGAAATTCCCGCTCGTGGGTATACAGCGTTCTGCGGAGAATCGCGAAACTTCACATATGTCCAGGCAGTATACAGGGACTTTTGTCAAACAATTCAGCAGGTCTTGATAAAAATAATGGCCGATAATAGCATATATAGTCCAGAGCAATTAGACATGGCCCTTCGGAAAAATTCCGGGAAAGCTCGATTTTGGTATGAGCTTGATATTGTGGTTCTAAACAAAATGTCAAAAGTCCCCATCGATCCGAATACCGCTAAAAATTTTACGCTGGGTCAAAGGTGAATATCTCGCTAACGGTCACTTTTACAGAAAAAAATATTAATTATAAAATTTGTAGCTCACGAAATTTCTTACAAAAAAGATATTACGACTTTTATTTGTAAAAGTAACCGTTTTGGAGATAATTCGTGAACAGAATTGCCTGGACGCTGAACACCTTTCCGTTACTTGCGCTGATCCTGCCTCTTTAATTCTGAGCACACGGTTGAGACTCCAACCGTGTTTTAAGACAAAGTAGTCAGGCCATTCAGCGGGACGTTATAATTTCGTAACTACCTTGAAGTGCAGCATCACACTTCAAAATTTTAGGCTTGGAAGGCTGGCACCTCGATATTAATGAATCAAACGTTTAATGCCGATTGTTGTTTTTTTTTATTATAAAAATATTGGTTTATATAAACAGATATATTTGCTTACTTCTAAAATTGCATTATATCAAAGTGCACGTTTATTTTTGTTTGGAAAACGTTTATTTTTTAAAAATTATTATAAACTTTTTCATTAATCAATTTTGGCTCCAAAACAGGAGTTATTAATCTCAATAATTAATATTTCTCTTCCTCTTCATTATCTTCTTTTTCTTGTTGTTCTTCTGCTGTCTTCTGTATTTTTATAGATTCAGTCAAAAAAGCGCGATGGACCTACATCTTCACTGAAGTCGCAATTATCGAAATCATTTATATTGGGTGTTACATTTAAGCAAGACTGACCTTGGCAATTACCACAAACTGGTGAACAATATAAACCAACGTTTCTGCAGCCGCAGTTTAAGCTACAGCCCTTGGTGCAATTACAAAAAACAATATTCAGCAGAATGTCTGGAGCAGTGGAAGCAGAGTTTAAATTGGCTCCAAAATGTTATCCTTTAACCTCCATCCCCAGTCTTCAGGAGTAAGCTCATTACAAGATAGAATGTTCTCCAGACGTGATTTTCAACAATGGAACTCGTTTTCCTCGTGGCTATGTATAGGGCCCCAGTAAACGAAGTATCTATTGATACTCAACAGATATTCAACCCATTGTAAAATCTAAACAGCTCAAAAAACCAGTTCCATTATCTATTCTTCCGCCAATATCTAGCGCTGCTCAGCAACATTTATATCGGGTTTATTACCAGGTTCAAATATGGCTAGGTAACGAGCTTACTTCTGAAGACTGGGGTGGACGTTAAGAGATAACATTTTGGAGCTAATTCAAACTCGGCTTTCACCTGCTCCAGATATTCTGCTGAATACTATTTTTTGTAATTACACCAAGAGCTGTAGCTTAAACTGCGGCCTCAGAAAATTTGTTTTATAATGCTCACCAGTTTGTTGTAATTGCCAAGGTCAGTCTTGCTTAAATGTAACACCCGATATAAATAACTTCGATAATTGCAACTCCACTGAAGATGTAGGTCCATCGCGTTTCCTGACTGAATCGATGGAAATACATAAGACAGAACAAGAAGAACAACAAGAAGAAGAAGATGATGTAGAGGCATAGAGCATACAGATTGAAATAAAGTCTGAAGTTGAATATGAATTATTGAGATTAATAACTCCTGTTTGGAATCCAAAATTGATTAATGAAAAATTTCATAATAATTTTTAAAAAATAAACATTTTTCAAACAAAAATAAACGCGGATTAGGCCTACTGAGGGACACCACATAAAAAAAGCACATTGTAAATCGAATTATCTCCATGGTATCTCTTTTTGCAAGTAATTTCGTAAGCTAGAAATTTTATAATTAATATTTTTTCGGTAAAAATGGCCGTTAACGATATATTCACAAAACACTGTTTTTGGTGACCTTTGACATAGCGTAAAATTTTAACGGCACTCCTATCGATAGGGACTTTTGACATTTTGTTTAGAACCACAATATCAAGGCTCATACCAAAATCCAGCTTTCCGGGAATTTTTCGGAAATTTTGCTTATATTTTGTCTAATTTCCCTGGACTAATAACTAAATATTCTCAACAACAATTTTAAGAGCTTACCTTTTGCTGAATAAATTAAAATAAAAAACCTTGGATTTTATTTAAATTTGCATAATAAAGTTCCAACTGGCAAGCCATTTTACTGTAGACATTTACAAGAAAAACGAAAGGATTTGAAGATGTGATGCGTGGTCTGTAAGTTATCGTGCTCCGTTTTGCAACACTTATCTACATTTTGTGCTTTGTTGGAATACTTTATTTCCTGTGCATATGATATTTTTCGTTGAGTATTAAAATAAAAAACATTGCTATATTTAGATTAAAATATCGACGGAATGTAGGTGAGTCATTAATTATAATTTAGTGCTCAGCAAATGTTAAAAATTAAAAGCCCCGAAACACAATTATAACGAGTCGCCACTGGCCGACTGAGTTTTTTGTTAATAGTAGCCCATTTATAACTTTCAGGTTGCCCAGGCTTGTGGTTAAATTCTTCCGTGGTTGATCATTTTTAGAAGTCGAGAATAATATTCTAGATGAGCACACTTAATGTAC
>CALNHX010008471.1:0-60247 GCA_940337035.1 Agriotes lineatus | reverse complement strand
ACATTTCTCTCTAAGTAACCAACGTACATTCCGAATATGAGCTAAATCGGACCGTAAATACACATTTTGGTAAATATCTTGACTACAGCGCCACCTACCGGGTTTATTTTGTGTATAAACATTTCTTTCCACGTAACCAACGTACATTCCGAATATGAGCTAAATCGGACCGTAAATACACATTTTGGTAAATATCTTGACTCCACCGCCACCTACCGGGTTAATTTTTTGTATAGACATTTCTCTCTAAGTAACCAACGTACATTCCAAATATGAGCTAAATCGGACCGTAAATACACATTTTGGTAAATATCTTGACTACAGCGCCACCTACCGGGTTTATTTTGTGTATAAACATTTCTCTCCACGTAACCAACGTACATTCCGAATATGAGCTAAATCGGACCGTAAATACACATTTTGGTAAATATCTTGACTCCAGCGCCACCTACCGGGTTTATTTTGTGTATAAACATTTCTCTCCACGTAACCAACGTACATTCCGAATATGAGCTAAATCGGACCGTAAATACACATTTTGGTAAATATCTTGACTCCAGCGCCACCTACCGGGTTAATTTTTTGTATAGACATTTCTGTCTAAGTAACCAACGTACATTCCGAATATGAGCTAAATCGGACCGTAAATACACTATTTGGTAAATATCTTGACTCCAGCGCCACCTACCGGGTTCATTTTTTGTATAGACATTTCTCTCTAAGTAACCAACGCACATTCCAAATATGAGCTAAATCGGACCGTAAATACACATTTTGGTAAATATCTTGACTCCACCGCCACCTACCGGGTTAATTTTTTGTATAGACATTTCTCTCTAAGTAACCAACGTACATTCCGAATATGAGCTAAATCGGACCGTAAATACACATTTTGGTAAATATCTTGACTCCACCGCCACCTACCGGGTTAATCTTTTGTATAGACATTTCTCTCTAAGTAACCAACGTACATTCCAAATATGAGCTAAATCGGACCGTAAATACACATTTTGGTAAATATCTTGACTACAGCGCCACCTACCGGGTTTATTTTGTGTATAAATATTTCTCTCCACGTAACCAACGTACATTCCGAATATGAGCTAAATCGGACCGTAAATACACATTTTGGTAAATATCTTGACTCCAGCGCCACCTACCGGGTTAATTTTTTGTATAGACATTTCTGTCTAAGTAACCAACGTACATTCCGAATATGAGCTAAATCGGACCGTAAATACACATTTTGGTAAATATCTTGACTCCACCGCCACCTACCGGGTTCATTTATTGTATAAACATTTCTCTCTACGTAACCAACGTACATCCCGAATATGAGCTAAATCGGACCGTAAATACACATTTTGGTAAATATCTTGATTCCAGCGCCACCTACCGGGTTCATTTTTTGTATAGACATTTCTGTCTAAGTTACCAACGTACATTCCGAATATGAGCTAAATCGGACCGTAAATACACATTTTGGTAAATATCTTGACTACAGCGCCACCTACCGGGTTTATTTTGTGTATAAACATTTCTCTCCACGTAACCAACGTACAGTCGTGTGCAAATAAATCTGGGACAGTGTTTTTTTCACATGCAGATTCAGTTAAGAATTTGAAGAATATTTCCATGGATTTCCTCTTATCAGAGAGAGTTACGGGTTTCGGTACCTGTTAAAGTTTAATGTAACTCTTTCTGATAGCAGGAAATCCATGGAGATATTCTTCAATTCTTAACTGAATCTGCATGTGAAAAAAACACTGTCCCAGATTTATTTGCACACGACTGTACATTCCAAATATGAGCTAAATCGGACCATAAATACAATTTATCGAAATATTTCGACGACATGCTTGAGCAGTGCGTACTCGAACGGTTTCAAGTTTTTCTTCTCGTTGCTCATCGGTATCTGAAACTCGTATGCCCTTTGCTTTTGTGTTTGAAGTGTAGATCGACCAATCGCTTGTCGTTTGGGTGGCATAATTGCTATATACGAGGATAAATTTAGTATTCCTTTTTGTATGCTAGTGTACGAAAAAATATTGTACGATGATCGACAAAAACAACAATTGCTTTTTTTCATAATTACGTACAATAAAATTAATATAACTATTTAAAATTGCACCATACTGTTGAACAAGTTGCCATTTGTTTTTATGTAATAACATTCCTCCATCGGTCACAACTAGCAAATCGTTTAATTCAGTAATATATTTTGGTAATTGTACAAAGAGGTCGTAGAAAATACATTTTTAGGCGTTCGAATTTATATGTTATAGTTAAATGTATTTAATCTATTTAACTCTGAGTTAATATAACAATTTTAGAATTTTATTAGTATATAATGTTTATTAAATAATAATAATAATCGTACAGAATAAAAATTAACCTCTTAATGCTATATTTATAATAAGCGTGTCCAAAACCCCTACTTATGAGGCAACGCGCGAAATTCAAAAATGAAGCTATTTTGCCACGTTAAAGACGTTATTTTCCATTTTTGATAAATTTTAAGCCAAATTTGAGATCAGCGACCCAAAAAAACCCTGTATACGAAATAAAAACCGAATGAATGTTATCAAGTGTCAGGCAATTGTTTAAATAAATAAAAGAGTAATTTTTTTAATTAAGACTGTATTAAAAAACACTTACTTGTTAATAACAATTGAAAAATAAAAAGCACACCTTCTCACCCGTGGGGAACTTTTCTATAAACTTTTCCGAAACTAAAAAAAAATATATCAAAATCGGTTTTGAGTCAACGAAGTTAGAACTTTTTTTCCTTAGTAAATGGACTACAGTGCAATATGGTTGCTTATATAAAATGAGAAAATATATGTGACGGGATTTGATACGCCTCAAAATACTTTTGGTTTAATTTATTTGAAGTGACATTACGTTTTTGCTTAACTTGCTGCTGGAGGCCAATCTAAAAAAATATTACGCGATATTATTTTAATACCCATGTATGATGCCACAAAATCATTTGTCCCATTTTCTAATTTCGAAAAACGCACCCAGTGAATTATATATAATTCACCTAGCTTTAAATTTAAAATATGGTAACATATCGAAGTTAACTTTGGTAATAAACGTCCAATCTTCGTCGAATTTTAAACAGCTTTAACCAAAAAGGTCCCGAACAACTTAAAACCGTTTGGAAACATTAAAAGTCACCCCCCGGATAGAAAAAAAATATTAAAGTTTTACGTCTAACGACCGTAAATACACATTTTGGTAAATATCTTGACTCCAGCGTCACCTACCGGGTTTATTTTTTGTATAGACATTTCTGTCTAAGCAACCAACGTACATTCCGAATATGAGCTAAATCGGACCGTAAATACACATTTTGGTAAATATCTTGACTCCAGCGCCACCTACCGGGTTCATTTTTTGTATAAACATTTCTCTCTACGTAACCAACGTACATTCCGAATATGAGCTAAATCGGACCGTAAATACACATTTTGGTAAATATCTTGACTCCAGCGCCACCTACCGGGTTAATTTTTTGTATAGACATTTCTGTCTAAGTAACCAACGTACATTCCGAATATGAGCTAAATCGGACCGTAAATACACTGTTTGGTAAATATCTTGACTCCACCGCCACCTACCGGGTTCATTTATTGTATAAACATTTCTCTCTACGTAACCAACGTACATTCCGAATATGAGCTAAATCGGACCGTAAATACACATTTTGGTAAATATCTTGACTCCAGCGCCACCTACCGGGTTCATTTTTTGTATAAACATTTCTCTCTACGTAACCAACGTACATTCCGAATATGAGCTAAATGGGACCGTAAATACACATTTTGGTAAATATCTTGACTCCAGCGCCACCTACCGGGTTCATTTTTTGTATAGACATTTCTGTCTAAGTAACCAACGTACATTCCGAATATGAGCTAAATCGGACCGTAAATACACTGTTTGGTAAATATCTTGACTCCAGCGCCACCTACCGGGTTCATTTTTTGTATAGACATTTCTCTCTAAGTAACCAACGTACATTCCAAATATGAGCTAAATCGGACCGTAAATACACAGTTTGGTAAATATCTTGACTCCACCGCCACCTACCGGGTTAATTTTTTGTATAGACATTTCTCTCTAAGTAACCAACGTACATTCCAAATATGAGCTAAATCGGACCGTAAATACACATTTTGGTAAATATCTTGACTCCAGCGCCACCTACCGGGTTTATTTTTTGTATAGACATTTATGTCTAAGTAACCAACGTACATTCCGAATATGAGCTAAATCGGACCGTAAATACACTATTTGGTAAATATCTTGACTCCAGCGCCACCTACCGGGTTAATTTTTTGTATAGACATTTCTCTCTAAGTAACCAACGTACATTCCAAATATGAGCTAAATCGGACCGTAAATACACATTTTGGTAAATATCTTGACTCCAGCGCCACCTACCGGGTTTATTTTTTGTATAGACATTTATGTCTAAGTAACCAACGTACATTCCAAATATGAGCTAAATCGGACCGTAAATACACAGTTTGGTAAATATCTTGACTCCACCGCCACCTACCGGGTTAATTTTTTGTATAGACATTTCTCTCTAAGTAACCAACGTACATTCCAAATATGAGCTAAATCGGACCGTAAATACACATTTTGGTAAATATCTTGACTCCAGCGCCACCTACCGGGTTTATTTTTTGTATAGACATTTCTGTCTAAGTAACCAACGTACATTCCGAATATGAGCTAAATCGGACCGTAAATACACTGTTTGGTAAATATCTTGACTCCAGCGCCACCTACCGGGTTCATTTTTTGTATAGACATTTCTGTCTAAGTAACCAACGTACATTCCGAATATGAGCTAAATCGGACCGTAAATACACATTTTGGTAAATATCTTGACTCCAGCGCCACCTACCGGGTTAATTTTTTGTATAGACATTTCTGTCTAAGTAACCAACGTACATTCCGAATATGAGCTAAATCGGACCGTAAATACACTGTTTGGTAAATATCTTGACTCCAGCGCCACCTACCGGGTTCATTTTTTGTATAGACATTTCTCTCTAAGTAACCAACGTACATTCCAAATATGAGCTAAATCGGACCGTAAATACACATTTTGGTAAATATCTTGACTCCACCGCCACCTACCGGGTTCATTTATTGTATAAACATTTCTCTCTACGTAACCAACGTACATTCCGAATATGAGCTAAATCGGACCGTAAATACACAGTTTGGTAAATATCTTGACTCCACCGCCACCTACCGGGTTAATTTTTTGTATAGACATTTCTCTCTAAGTAACCAACGTACATTCCAAATATGAGCTAAATCGGACCGTAAATACACATTTTGGTAAATATCTTGACTCCAGCGCCACCTACCGGGTTTATTTTTTGTATAGACATTTCTGTCTAAGTAACCAACGTACATTCCGAATATGAGCTAAATCGGACCGTAAATACACTGTTTGGTAAATATCTTGACTCCAGCGCCACCTACCGGGTTCATTTTTTGTATAGACATTTCTGTCTAAGTAACCAACGTACATTCCGAATATGAGCTAAATCGGACCGTAAATACACATTTTGGTAAATATCTTGACTCCAGCGCCACCTACCGGGTTAATTTTTTGTATAGACATTTCTGTCTAAGTAACCAACGTACATTCCGAATATGAGCTAAATCGGACCGTAAATACACTGTTTGGTAAATATCTTGACTCCAGCGCCACCTACCGGGTTAATTTTTTGTATAGACATTTCTGTCTAAGTAACCAACGTACATTCCGAATATGAGCTAAATCGGACCGTAAATACACTGTTTGGTAAATATCTTGACTCCAGCGCCACCTACCGGGTTCATTTTTTGTATAGACATTTCTGTCTAAGTAACCAACGTACATTCCGAATATGAGCTAAATCGGACCGTAAATACACATTTTGGTAAATATCTTGACTCCAGCGCCACCTACCGGGTTAATTTTTTGTATAGACATTTCTGTCTAAGTAACCAACGTACATTCCGAATATGAGCTAAATCGGACCGTAAATACACTGTTTGGTAAATATCTTGACTCCAGCGCCACCTACCGGGTTCATTTTTTGTATAGACATTTCTGTCTAAGTAACCAACGTACATTCCGAATATGAGCTAAATCGGACCGTAAATACACATTTTGGTAAATATCTTGACTCCAGCGCCACCTACCGGGTTAATTTTTTGTATAGACATTTCTGTCTAAGTAACCAACGTACATTCCGAATATGAGCTAAATCGGACCGTAAATACACTGTTTGGTAAATATCTTGACTCCAGCGCCACCTACCGGGTTCATTTTTTGTATAGACATTTCTCTCTAAGTAACCAACGTACATTCCAAATATGAGCTAAATCGGACCGTAAATACACATTTTGGTAAATATCTTGACTCCAGCGCCACCTACCGGGTTTATTTTTTGTATAGACATTTATGTCTAAGTAACCAACGTACATTCCAAATATGAGCTAAATCGGACCGTAAATACACAGTTTGGTAAATATCTTGACTCCACCGCCACCTACCGGGTTAATTTTTTGTATAGACATTTCTCTCTAAGTAACCAACGTACATTCCAAATATGAGCTAAATCGGACCGTAAATACACATTTTGGTAAATATCTTGACTCCAGCGCCACCTACCGGGTTTATTTTTTGTATAGACATTTCTGTCTAAGTAACCAACGTACATTCCGAATATGAGCTAAATCGGACCGTAAATACACTGTTTGGTAAATATCTTGACTCCAGCGCCACCTACCGGGTTCATTTTTTGTATAGACATTTCTGTCTAAGTAACCAACGTACATTCCGAATATGAGCTAAATCGGACCGTAAATACACATTTTGGTAAATATCTTGACTCCAGCGCCACCTACCGGGTTAATTTTTTGTATAGACATTTCTGTCTAAGTAACCAACGTACATTCCGAATATGAGCTAAATCGGACCGTAAATACACTGTTTGGTAAATATCTTGACTCCAGCGCCACCTACCGGGTTCATTTTTTGTATAGACATTTCTCTCTAAGTAACCAACGTACATTCCAAATATGAGCTAAATCGGACCGTAAATACACATTTTGGTAAATATCTTGACTCCACCGCCACCTACCGGGTTCATTTATTGTATAAACATTTCTCTCTACGTAACCAACGTACATTCCGAATATGAGCTAAATCGGACCGTAAATACACTGTTTGGTAAATATCTTGACTCCAGCGCCACCTACCGGGTTCATTTTTTGTATAGACATTTCTCTCTAAGTAACCAACGTACATTCCAAATATGAGCTAAATCGGACCGTAAATACACATTTTGGTAAATATCTTGACTCCACCGCCACCTACCAGGTTCATTTATTGTATAAACATTTCTCTCTAAGTAACCAACGTACATTCCAAATATGAGCTAAATCGGACCGTAAATACACAGTTTGGTAAATATCTTGACTCCACCGCCACCTACCGGGTTAATTTTTTGTATAGACATTTCTCTCTAAGTAACCAACGTACATTCCAAATATGAGCTAAATCGGACCGTAAATACACATTTTGGTAAATATCTTGACTCCAGCGCCACCTACCGGGTTTATTTTTTGTATAGACATTTATGTCTAAGTAACCAACGTACATTCCGAATATGAGCTAAATCGGACCGTAAATACACTATTTGGTAAATATCTTGACTCCACCGCCACCTACCGGGTTAATTTTTTGTATAGACATTTCTCTCTAAGTAACCAACGTACATTCCAAATATGAGCTAAATCGGACCGTAAATACACATTTTGGTAAATATCTTGACTCCAGCGCCACCTACCGGGTTTATTTTTTGTATAGACATTTATGTCTAAGTAACCAACGTACATTCCAAATATGAGCTAAATCGGACCGTAAATACACAGTTTGGTAAATATCTTGACTCCACCGCCACCTACCGGGTTAATTTTTTGTATAGACATTTCTCTCTAAGTAACCAACGTACATTCCAAATATGAGCTAAATCGGACCGTAAATACACATTTTGGTAAATATCTTGACTCCAGCGCCACCTACCGGGTTTATTTTTTGTATAGACATTTCTGTCTAAGTAACCAACGTACATTCCGAATATGAGCTAAATCGGACCGTAAATACACTGTTTGGTAAATATCTTGACTCCAGCGCCACCTACCGGGTTCATTTTTTGTATAGACATTTCTGTCTAAGTAACCAACGTACATTCCGAATATGAGCTAAATCGGACCGTAAATACACATTTTGGTAAATATATTGACTCCAGCGCCACCTACCGGGTTAATTTTTTGTATAGACATTTCTGTCTAAGTAACCAACGTACATTCCGAATATGAGCTAAATCGGACCGTAAATACACTGTTTGGTAAATATCTTGACTCCAGCGCCACCTACCGGGTTCATTTTTTGTATAGACATTTCTCTCTAAGTAACCAACGTACATTCCAAATATGAGCTAAATCGGACCGTAAATACACATTTTGGTAAATATCTTGACTCCACCGCCACCTACCGGGTTCATTTATTGTATAAACATTTCTCTCTACGTAACCAACGTACATTCCGAATATGAGCTAAATCGGACCGTAAATACACATTTTGGTAAATATCTTGACTCCACCGCCACCTACCGGGTTCATTTATTGTATAAACATTTCTCTCTACGTAACCAACGTACATTCCGAATATGAGCTAAATCGGACCGTAAATACACATTTTGGTAAATATCTTGACTCCAGCGCCACCTACCGGGTTAATTTTTTGTATAGACATTTCTGTCTAAGTAACCAACGTACATTCCGAATATGAGCTAAATCGGACCGTAAATACACATTTTGGTAAATATTTTGACTCCAGCGCCACCTACCGGGTTAATTTTTTGTATAGACATTTCTCTCTAAGTAACCAACGTACATTCCAAATATGAGCTAAATCGGACCGTAAATACACATTTTGGTAAATATCTTGACTCCAGCGCCACCTACCGGGTTAATTTTTTGTATAGACATTTCTGTCTAAGTAACCAACGTACATTCCGAATATGAGCTAAATCGGACCGTAAATACACATTTTGGTAAATATCTTGACTCCAGCGCCACCTACCGGGTTAATTTTTTGTATAGACATTTCTGTCTAAGTAACCAACGTACATTCCGAATATGAGCTAAATCGGACCGTAAATACACTGTTTGGTAAATATCTTGACTCCAGCGCCACCTACCGGGTTCATTTTTTGTATAGACATTTCTCTCTAAGTAACCAACGTACATTCCAAATATGAGCTAAATCGGACCGTAAATACACATTTTGGTAAATATCTTGACTCCACCGCCACCTACCGGGTTCATTTATTGTATAAACATTTCTCTCTACGTAACCAACGTACATTCCGAATATGAGCTAAATCGGACCGTAAATACACTGTTTGGTAAATATCTTGACTCCAGCGCCACCTACCGGGTTCATTTTTTGTATAGACATTTCTCTCTAAGTAACCAACGTACATTCCAAATATGAGCTAAATCGGACCGTAAATACACATTTTGGTAAATATCTTGACTCCACCGCCACCTACCAGGTTCATTTATTGTATAAACATTTCTCTCTAAGTAACCAACGTACATTCCAAATATGAGCTAAATCGGACCGTAAATACACAGTTTGGTAAATATCTTGACTCCACCGCCACCTACCGGGTTAATTTTTTGTATAGACATTTCTCTCTAAGTAACCAACGTACATTCCAAATATGAGCTAAATCGGACCGTAAATACACATTTTGGTAAATATCTTGACTCCAGCGCCACCTACCGGGTTTATTTTTTGTATAGACATTTATGTCTAAGTAACCAACGTACATTCCGAATATGAGCTAAATCGGACCGTAAATACACTATTTGGTAAATATCTTGACTCCACCGCCACCTACCGGGTTAATTTTTTGTATAGACATTTCTCTCTAAGTAACCAACGTACATTCCAAATATGAGCTAAATCGGACCGTAAATACACATTTTGGTAAATATCTTGACTCCAGCGCCACCTACCGGGTTTATTTTTTGTATAGACATTTATGTCTAAGTAACCAACGTACATTCCAAATATGAGCTAAATCGGACCGTAAATACACAGTTTGGTAAATATCTTGACTCCACCGCCACCTACCGGGTTAATTTTTTGTATAGACATTTCTCTCTAAGTAACCAACGTACATTCCAAATATGAGCTAAATCGGACCGTAAATACACATTTTGGTAAATATCTTGACTCCAGCGCCACCTACCGGGTTTATTTTTTGTATAGACATTTCTGTCTAAGTAACCAACGTACATTCCGAATATGAGCTAAATCGGACCGTAAATACACTGTTTGGTAAATATCTTGACTCCAGCGCCACCTACCGGGTTCATTTTTTGTATAGACATTTCTGTCTAAGTAACCAACGTACATTCCGAATATGTGCTAAATCGGACCGTAAATACACATTTTGGTAAATATCTTGACTCCAGCGCCACCTACCGGGTTAATTTTTTGTATAGACATTTCTGTCTAAGTAACCAACGTACATTCCGAATATGAGCTAAATCGGACCGTAAATACACTGTTTGGTAAATATCTTGACTCCAGCGCCACCTACCGGGTTCATTTTTTGTATAGACATTTCTCTCTAAGTAACCAACGTACATTCCAAATATGAGCTAAATCGGACCGTAAATACACATTTTGGTAAATATCTTGACTCCACCGCCACCTACCGGGTTCATTTATTGTATAAACATTTCTCTCTACGTAACCAACGTACATTCCGAATATGAGCTAAATCGGACCGTAAATACACATTTTGGTAAATATCTTGACTCCACCGCCACCTACCGGGTTCATTTATTGTATAAACATTTCTCTCTACGTAACCAACGTACATTCCGAATATGAGCTAAATCGGACCGTAAATACACATTTTGGTAAATATCTTGACTCCAGCGCCACCTACCGGGTTAATTTTTTGTATAGACATTTCTGTCTAAGTAACCAACGTACATTCCGAATATGAGCTAAATCGGACCGTAAATACACATTTTGGTAAATATTTTGACTCCAGCGCCACCTACCGGGTTAATTTTTTGTATAGACATTTCTCTCTAAGTAACCAACGTACATTCCAAATATGAGCTAAATCGGACCGTAAATACACATTTTGGTAAATATCTTGACTCCAGCGCCACCTACCGGGTTAATTTTTTGTATAGACATTTCTGTCTAAGTAACCAACGTACATTCCGAATATGAGCTAAATCGGACCGTAAATACACATTTTGGTAAATATCTTGACTCCAGCGCCACCTACCGGGTTAATTTTTTGTATAGGCATTTCTGTCTAAGTAACCAACGTACATTCCGAATATGAGCTAAATCGGACCGTAAATACACTGTTTGGTAAATATCTTGACTCCACCGCCACCTACCGGGTTCATTTATTGTATAAACATTTCTCTCTACGTAACCAACGTACATTCCGAATATGAGCTAAATCGGACCGTAAATACACATTTTGGTAAATATCTTGACTCCAGCGCCACCTACCGGGTTCATTTTTTGTATAGACATTTCTCTCTAAGTAACCAACGTACATTCCAAATATGAGCTAAATCGGACCGTAAATACACATTTTGGTAAATATCTTGACTCCACCGCCACCTACCGGGTTCATTTATTGTATAAACATTTCTCTCTACGTAACCAACGTACATTCCGAATATGAGCTAAATCGGACCGTAAATACACATTTTAGTAAATATCTTGACTCCAGCGCCACCTACCGGGTTAATTTTTTGTATAGACATTTCTGTCTAAGTAACCAACGTACATTCCGAATATGAGCTAAATCGGACCGTAAATACACATTTTGGTAAATATCTTGACTCCAGCGCCACCTACCGGGTTAATTTTTTGTATAGACATTTCTGTCTAAGTAACCAACGTACATTCCGAATATGAGCTAAATCGGACCGTAAATACACTGTTTGGTAAATATCTTGACTCCAGCGCCACCTACCGGGTTCATTTTTTCTATAGACATTTCTCTCTAAGTAACCAACGTACATTCCAAATATGAGCTAAATCGGACCGTAAATACACATTTTGGTAAATATCTTGACTCCACCGCCACCTACCGGGTTCATTTATTGTATAAACATTTCTCTCTACGTAACCAACGTACATTCCGAATATGAGCTAAATCGGACCGTAAATACACATTTTGGTAAATATCTTGACTCCAGCGCCACCTACCGGGTTCATTTTTTGTATAAACATTTCTCTCTACGTAACCAACGTACATTCCGAATATGAGCTAAATGGGACCGTAAATACACATTTTGGTAAATATCTTGACTCCAGCGCCACCTACCGGGTTCATTTTTTGTATAGACATTTCTGTCTAAGTAACCAACGTACATTCCGAATATGAGCTAAATCGGACCGTAAATACACTGTTTGGTAAATATCTTGACTCCAGCGCCACCTACCGGGTTCATTTTTTGTATAGACATTTCTCTCTAAGTAACCAACGTACATTCCAAATATGAGCTAAATCGGACCGTAAATACACAGTTTGGTAAATATCTTGACTCCACCGCCACCTACCGGGTTAATTTTTTGTATAGACATTTCTCTCTAAGTAACCAACGTACATTCCAAATATGAGCTAAATCGGACCGTAAATACACATTTTGGTAAATATCTTGACTCCAGCGCCACCTACCGGGTTTATTTTTTGTATAGACATTTATGTCTAAGTAACCAACGTACATTCCGAATATGAGCTAAATCGGACCGTAAATACACTATTTGGTAAATATCTTGACTCCAGCGCCACCTACCGGGTTAATTTTTTGTATAGACATTTCTCTCTAAGTAACCAACGTACATTCCAAATATGAGCTAAATCGGACCGTAAATACACATTTTGGTAAATATCTTGACTCCAGCGCCACCTACCGGGTTTATTTTTTGTATAGACATTTATGTCTAAGTAACCAACGTACATTCCAAATATGAGCTAAATCGGACCGTAAATACACAGTTTGGTAAATATCTTGACTCCACCGCCACCTACCGGGTTAATTTTTTGTATAGACATTTCTCTCTAAGTAACCAACGTACATTCCAAATATGAGCTAAATCGGACCGTAAATACACATTTTGGTAAATATCTTGACTCCAGCGCCACCTACCGGGTTTATTTTTTGTATAGACATTTCTGTCTAAGTAACCAACGTACATTCCGAATATGAGCTAAATCGGACCGTAAATACACTGTTTGGTAAATATCTTGACTCCAGCGCCACCTACCGGGTTCATTTTTTGTATAGACATTTCTGTCTAAGTAACCAACGTACATTCCGAATATGAGCTAAATCGGACCGTAAATACACATTTTGGTAAATATCTTGACTCCAGCGCCACCTACCGGGTTAATTTTTTGTATAGACATTTCTGTCTAAGTAACCAACGTACATTCCGAATATGAGCTAAATCGGACCGTAAATACACTGTTTGGTAAATATCTTGACTCCAGCGCCACCTACCGGGTTTATTTTTTGTATAGACATTTCTGTCTAAGTAACCAACGTACATTCCGAATATGAGCTAAATCGGACCGTAAATACACTGTTTGGTAAATATCTTGACTCCAGCGCCACCTACCGGGTTTATTTTTTGTATAGACATTTCTGTCTAAGTAACCAACGTACATTCCGAATATGAGCTAAATCGGACCGTAAATACACTGTTTGGTAAATATCTTGACTCCAGCGCCACCTACCGGGTTTATTTTTTGTATAGACATTTCTGTCTAAGTAACCAACGTACATTCCGAATATGAGCTAAATCGGACCGTAAATACACTGTTTGGTAAATATCTTGACTCCAGCGCCACCTACCGGGTTCATTTTTTGTATAGACATTTCTGTCTAAGTAACCAACGTACATTCCGAATATGAGCTAAATCGGACCGTAAATACACATTTTGGTAAATATCTTGACTCCAGCGCCACCTACCGGGTTAATTTTTTGTATAGACATTTCTGTCTAAGTAACCAACGTACATTCCGAATATGAGCTAAATCGGACCGTAAATACACTGTTTGGTAAATATCTTGACTCCAGCGCCACCTACCGGGTTCATTTTTTGTATAGACATTTCTGTCTAAGTAACCAACGTACATTCCGAATATGAGCTAAATCGGACCGTAAATACACTGTTTGGTAAATATCTTGACTCCAGCGCCACCTACCGGGTTCATTTTTTGTATAGACATTTCTGTCTAAGTAACCAACGTACATTCCGAATATGAGCTAAATCGGACCGTAAATACACATTTTGGTAAATATCTTGACTCCAGCGCCACCTACCGGGTTTATTTTTTGTATAGACATTTCTGTCTAAGTAACCAACGTACATTCCGAATATGAGCTAAATCGGACCGTAAATACACTGTTTGGTAAATATCTTGACTCCAGCGCCACCTACCGGGTTTATTTTTTGTATAGACATTTCTGTCTAAGTAACCAACGTACATTCCGAATATGAGCTAAATCGGACCGTAAATACACTGTTTGGTAAATATCTTGACTCCAGCGCCACCTACCGGGTTCATTTTTTGTATAGACATTTCTGTCTAAGTAACCAACGTACATTCCGAATATGAGCTAAATCGGACCGTAAATACACATTTTGGTAAATATCTTGACTCCAGCGCCACCTACCGGGTTAATTTTTTGTATAGACATTTCTGTCTAAGTAACCAACGTACATTCCGAATATGAGCTAAATCGGACCGTAAATACACTGTTTGGTAAATATCTTGACTCCAGCGCCACCTACCGGGTTCATTTTTTGTATAGACATTTCTCTCTAAGTAACCAACGTACATTCCAAATATGAGCTAAATCGGACCGTAAATACACATTTTGGTAAATATCTTGACTCCACCGCCACCTACCGGGTTCATTTATTGTATAAACATTTCTCTCTACGTAACCAACGTACATTCCGAATATGAGCTAAATCGGACCGTAAATACACATTTTGGTAAATATCTTGACTCCACCGCCACCTACCGGGTTCATTTATTGTATAAACATTTCTCTCTACGTAACCAACGTACATTCCGAATATGAGCTAAATCGGACCGTAAATACACATTTTGGTAAATATCTTGACTCCAGCGCCACCTACCGGGTTAATTTTTTGTATAGACATTTCTGTCTAAGTAACCAACGTACATTCCGAATATGAGCTAAATCGGACCGTAAATACACATTTTGGTAAATATTTTGACTCCAGCGCCACCTACCGGGTTAATTTTTTGTATAGACATTTCTCTCTAAGTAACCAACGTACATTCCAAATATGAGCTAAATCGGACCGTAAATACACATTTTGGTAAATATCTTGACTCCAGCGCCACCTACCGGGTTAATTTTTTGTATAGACATTTCTGTCTAAGTAACCAACGTACATTCCGAATATGAGCTAAATCGGACCGTAAATACACATTTTGGTAAATATCTTGACTCCAGCGCCACCTACCGGGTTAATTTTTTGTATAGACATTTCTGTCTAAGTAACCAACGTACATTCCGAATATGAGCTAAATCGGACCGTAAATACACTGTTTGGTAAATATCTTGACTCCACCGCCACCTACCGGGTTCATTTATTGTATAAACATTTCTCTCTACGTAACCAACGTACATTCCGAATATGAGCTAAATCGGACCGTAAATACACATTTTGGTAAATATCTTGACTCCAGCGCCACCTACCGGGTTCATTTTTTGTATAGACATTTCTCTCTAAGTAACCAACGTACATTCCAAATATGAGCTAAATCGGACCGTAAATACACATTTTGGTAAATATCTTGACTCCACCGCCACCTACCGGGTTCATTTATTGTATAAACATTTCTCTCTACGTAACCAACGTACATTCCGAATATGAGCTAAATCGGACCGTAAATACACATTTTAGTAAATATCTTGACTCCAGCGCCACCTACCGGGTTAATTTTTTGTATAGACATTTCTGTCTAAGTAACCAACGTACATTCCGAATATGAGCTAAATCGGACCGTAAATACACATTTTGGTAAATATCTTGACTCCAGCGCCACCTACCGGGTTAATTTTTTGTATAGACATTTCTGTCTAAGTAACCAACGTACATTCCGAATATGAGCTAAATCGGACCGTAAATACACTGTTTGGTAAATATCTTGACTCCAGCGCCACCTACCGGGTTCATTTTTTCTATAGACATTTCTCTCTAAGTAACCAACGTACATTCCAAATATGAGCTAAATCGGACCGTAAATACACATTTTGGTAAATATCTTGACTCCACCGCCACCTACCGGGTTCATTTATTGTATAAACATTTCTCTCTACGTAACCAACGTACATTCCGAATATGAGCTAAATCGGACCGTAAATACACATTTTGGTAAATATCTTGACTCCACCGCCACCTACCGGGTTCATTTATTGTATAAACATTTCTCTCTACGTAACCAACGTACATTCCGAATATGAGCTAAATCGGACCGTAAATACACATTTTGGTAAATATCTTGACTCCAGCGCCACCTACCGGGTTAATTTTTTGTATAGACATTTCTGTCTAAGTAACCAACGTACATTCCGAATATGAGCTAAATCGGACCGTAAATACACATTTCGGTAAATATTTTGACTCCAGCGCCACCTACCGGGTTAATTTTTTGTATAGACATTTCTCTCTAAGTAACCAACGTACATTCCAAATATGAGCTAAATCGGACCGTAAATACACATTTTGGTAAATATCTTGACTCCAGCGCCACCTACCGGGTTAATTTTTTGTATAGACATTTCTGTCTAAGTAACCAACGTACATTCCGAATATGAGCTAAATCGGACCGTAAATACACATTTTGGTAAATATCTTGACTCCAGCGCCACCTACCGGGTTAATTTTTTGTATAGACATTTCTGTCTAAGTAACCAACGTACATTCCGAATATGAGCTAAATCGGACCGTAAATACACTGTTTGGTAAATATCTTGACTCCACCGCCACCTACCGGGTTCATTTATTGTATAAACATTTCTCTCTACGTAACCAACGTACATTCCGAATATGAGCTAAATCGGACCGTAAATACACATTTTGGTAAATATCTTGACTCCAGCGCCACCTACCGGGTTCATTTTTTGTATAGACATTTCTCTCTAAGTAACCAACGTACATTCCAAATATGAGCTAAATCGGACCGTAAATACACATTTTGGTAAATATCTTGACTCCACCGCCACCTACCGGGTTCATTTATTGTATAAACATTTCTCTCTACGTAACCAACGTACATTCCGAATATGAGCTAAATCGGACCGTAAATACACATTTTAGTAAATATCTTGACTCCAGCGCCACCTACCGGGTTAATTTTTTGTATAGACATTTCTGTCTAAGTAACCAACGTACATTCCGAATATGAGCTAAATCGGACCGTAAATACACATTTTGGTAAATATCTTGACTCCAGCGCCACCTACCGGGTTAATTTTTTGTATAGACATTTCTGTCTAAGTAACCAACGTACATTCCGAATATGAGCTAAATCGGACCGTAAATACACTGTTTGGTAAATATCTTGACTCCAGCGCCACCTACCGGGTTCATTTTTTCTATAGACATTTCTCTCTAAGTAACCAACGTACATTCCAAATATGAGCTAAATCGGACCGTAAATACACATTTTGGTAAATATCTTGACTCCACCGCCACCTACCGGGTTCATTTATTGTATAGACATTTCTCTCTAAGTAACCAACGTACATTCCAAATATGAGCTAAATCGGACCGTAAATACACATTTTGGTAAATATCTTGACTCCACCGCCACCTACCGGGTTCATTTATTGTATAAACATTTCTCTCTACGTAACCAACGTACATTCCGAATATGAGCTAAATCGGACCGTAAATACACATTTTGGTAAATATCTTGACTCCACCGCCACCTACCGGGTTCATTTATTGTATAAACATTTCTCTCTACGTAACCAACGTACATTCCGAATATGAGCTAAATCGGACCGTAAATACACATTTTGGTAAATATCTTGACTCCAGCGCCACCTACCGGGTTAATTTTTTGTATAGACATTTCTGTCTAAGTAACCAACGTACATTCCGAATATGAGCTAAATCGGACCGTAAATACACATTTTGGTAAATATTTTGACTCCAGCGCCACCTACCGGGTTAATTTTTTGTATAGACATTTCTCTCTAAGTAACCAACGTACATTCCAAATATGAGCTAAATCGGACCGTAAATACACATTTTGGTAAATATCTTGACTCCAGCGCCACCTACCGGGTTAATTTTTTGTATAGACATTTCTGTCTAAGTAACCAACGTACATTCCGAATATGAGCTAAATCGGACCGTAAATACACATTTTGGTAAATATCTTGACTCCAGCGCCACCTACCGGGTTAATTTTTTGTATAGACATTTCTGTCTAAGTAACCAACGTACATTCCGAATATGAGCTAAATCGGACCGTAAATACACTGTTTGGTAAATATCTTGACTCCACCGCCACCTACCGGGTTCATTTATTGTATAAACATTTCTCTCTACGTAACCAACGTACATTCCGAATATGAGCTAAATCGGACCGTAAATACACATTTTGGTAAATATCTTGACTCCAGCGCCACCTACCGGGTTCATTTTTTGTATAGACATTTCTCTCTAAGTAACCAACGTACATTCCAAATATGAGCTAAATCGGACCGTAAATACACATTTTGGTAAATATCTTGACTCCACCGCCACCTACCGGGTTCATTTATTGTATAAACATTTCTCTCTACGTAACCAACGTACATTCCGAATATGAGCTAAATCGGACCGTAAATACACATTTTAGTAAATATCTTGACTCCAGCGCCACCTACCGGGTTAATTTTTTGTATAGACATTTCTGTCTAAGTAACCAACGTACATTCCGAATATGAGCTAAATCGGACCGTAAATACACATTTTGGTAAATATCTTGACTCCAGCGCCACCTACCGGGTTAATTTTTTGTATAGACATTTCTGTCTAAGTAACCAACGTACATTCCGAATATGAGCTAAATCGGACCGTAAATACACTGTTTGGTAAATATCTTGACTCCAGCGCCACCTACCGGGTTCATTTTTTCTATAGACATTTCTCTCTAAGTAACCAACGTACATTCCAAATATGAGCTAAATCGGACCGTAAATACACATTTTGGTAAATATCTTGACTCCACCGCCACCTACCGGGTTCATTTATTGTATAAACATTTCTCTCTACGTAACCAACGTACATTCCGAATATGAGCTAAATCGGACCGTAAATACACATTTTGGTAAATATCTTGACTCCAGCGCCACCTACCGGGTTCATTTTTTGTATAAACATTTCTCTCTACGTAACCAACGTACATTCCGAATATGAGCTAAATGGGACCGTAAATACACATTTTGGTAAATATCTTGACTCCAGCGCCACCTACCGGGTTCATTTTTTGTATAGACATTTCTGTCTAAGTAACCAACGTACATTCCGAATATGAGCTAAATCGGACCGTAAATACACTGTTTGGTAAATATCTTGACTCCAGCGCCACCTACCGGGTTCATTTTTTGTATAGACATTTCTCTCTAAGTAACCAACGTACATTCCAAATATGAGCTAAATCGGACCGTAAATACACAGTTTGGTAAATATCTTGACTCCACCGCCACCTACCGGGTTAATTTTTTGTATAGACATTTCTCTCTAAGTAACCAACGTACATTCCAAATATGAGCTAAATCGGACCGTAAATACACATTTTGGTAAATATCTTGACTCCAGCGCCACCTACCGGGTTTATTTTTTGTATAGACATTTATGTCTAAGTAACCAACGTACATTCCGAATATGAGCTAAATCGGACCGTAAATACACTATTTGGTAAATATCTTGACTCCAGCGCCACCTACCGGGTTAATTTTTTGTATAGACATTTCTCTCTAAGTAACCAACGTACATTCCAAATATGAGCTAAATCGGACCGTAAATACACATTTTGGTAAATATCTTGACTCCAGCGCCACCTACCGGGTTTATTTTTTGTATAGACATTTATGTCTAAGTAACCAACGTACATTCCAAATATGAGCTAAATCGGACCGTAAATACACAGTTTGGTAAATATCTTGACTCCACCGCCACCTACCGGGTTAATTTTTTGTATAGACATTTCTCTCTAAGTAACCAACGTACATTCCAAATATGAGCTAAATCGGACCGTAAATACACATTTTGGTAAATATCTTGACTCCAGCGCCACCTACCGGGTTTATTTTTTGTATAGACATTTCTGTCTAAGTAACCAACGTACATTCCGAATATGAGCTAAATCGGACCGTAAATACACTGTTTGGTAAATATCTTGACTCCAGCGCCACCTACCGGGTTCATTTTTTGTATAGACATTTCTGTCTAAGTAACCAACGTACATTCCGAATATGAGCTAAATCGGACCGTAAATACACATTTTGGTAAATATCTTGACTCCAGCGCCACCTACCGGGTTAATTTTTTGTATAGACATTTCTGTCTAAGTAACCAACGTACATTCCGAATATGAGCTAAATCGGACCGTAAATACACTGTTTGGTAAATATCTTGACTCCAGCGCCACCTACCGGGTTTATTTTTTGTATAGACATTTCTGTCTAAGTAACCAACGTACATTCCGAATATGAGCTAAATCGGACCGTAAATACACTGTTTGGTAAATATCTTGACTCCAGCGCCACCTACCGGGTTTATTTTTTGTATAGACATTTCTGTCTAAGTAACCAACGTACATTCCGAATATGAGCTAAATCGGACCGTAAATACACTGTTTGGTAAATATCTTGACTCCAGCGCCACCTACCGGGTTTATTTTTTGTATAGACATTTCTGTCTAAGTAACCAACGTACATTCCGAATATGAGCTAAATCGGACCGTAAATACACTGTTTGGTAAATATCTTGACTCCAGCGCCACCTACCGGGTTCATTTTTTGTATAGACATTTCTGTCTAAGTAACCAACGTACATTCCGAATATGAGCTAAATCGGACCGTAAATACACATTTTGGTAAATATCTTGACTCCAGCGCCACCTACCGGGTTAATTTTTTGTATAGACATTTCTGTCTAAGTAACCAACGTACATTCCGAATATGAGCTAAATCGGACCGTAAATACACTGTTTGGTAAATATCTTGACTCCAGCGCCACCTACCGGGTTCATTTTTTGTATAGACATTTCTGTCTAAGTAACCAACGTACATTCCGAATATGAGCTAAATCGGACCGTAAATACACTGTTTGGTAAATATCTTGACTCCAGCGCCACCTACCGGGTTCATTTTTTGTATAGACATTTCTGTCTAAGTAACCAACGTACATTCCGAATATGAGCTAAATCGGACCGTAAATACACATTTTGGTAAATATCTTGACTCCAGCGCCACCTACCGGGTTTATTTTTTGTATAGACATTTCTGTCTAAGTAACCAACGTACATTCCGAATATGAGCTAAATCGGACCGTAAATACACTGTTTGGTAAATATCTTGACTCCAGCGCCACCTACCGGGTTTATTTTTTGTATAGACATTTCTGTCTAAGTAACCAACGTACATTCCGAATATGAGCTAAATCGGACCGTAAATACACTGTTTGGTAAATATCTTGACTCCAGCGCCACCTACCGGGTTCATTTTTTGTATAGACATTTCTGTCTAAGTAACCAACGTACATTCCGAATATGAGCTAAATCGGACCGTAAATACACATTTTGGTAAATATCTTGACTCCAGCGCCACCTACCGGGTTAATTTTTTGTATAGACATTTCTGTCTAAGTAACCAACGTACATTCCGAATATGAGCTAAATCGGACCGTAAATACACTGTTTGGTAAATATCTTGACTCCAGCGCCACCTACCGGGTTCATTTTTTGTATAGACATTTCTCTCTAAGTAACCAACGTACATTCCAAATATGAGCTAAATCGGACCGTAAATACACATTTTGGTAAATATCTTGACTCCACCGCCACCTACCGGGTTCATTTATTGTATAAACATTTCTCTCTACGTAACCAACGTACATTCCGAATATGAGCTAAATCGGACCGTAAATACACATTTTGGTAAATATCTTGACTCCACCGCCACCTACCGGGTTCATTTATTGTATAAACATTTCTCTCTACGTAACCAACGTACATTCCGAATATGAGCTAAATCGGACCGTAAATACACATTTTGGTAAATATCTTGACTCCAGCGCCACCTACCGGGTTAATTTTTTGTATAGACATTTCTGTCTAAGTAACCAACGTACATTCCGAATATGAGCTAAATCGGACCGTAAATACACATTTTGGTAAATATTTTGACTCCAGCGCCACCTACCGGGTTAATTTTTTGTATAGACATTTCTCTCTAAGTAACCAACGTACATTCCAAATATGAGCTAAATCGGACCGTAAATACACATTTTGGTAAATATCTTGACTCCAGCGCCACCTACCGGGTTAATTTTTTGTATAGACATTTCTGTCTAAGTAACCAACGTACATTCCGAATATGAGCTAAATCGGACCGTAAATACACATTTTGGTAAATATCTTGACTCCAGCGCCACCTACCGGGTTAATTTTTTGTATAGACATTTCTGTCTAAGTAACCAACGTACATTCCGAATATGAGCTAAATCGGACCGTAAATACACTGTTTGGTAAATATCTTGACTCCACCGCCACCTACCGGGTTCATTTATTGTATAAACATTTCTCTCTACGTAACCAACGTACATTCCGAATATGAGCTAAATCGGACCGTAAATACACATTTTGGTAAATATCTTGACTCCAGCGCCACCTACCGGGTTCATTTTTTGTATAGACATTTCTCTCTAAGTAACCAACGTACATTCCAAATATGAGCTAAATCGGACCGTAAATACACATTTTGGTAAATATCTTGACTCCACCGCCACCTACCGGGTTCATTTATTGTATAAACATTTCTCTCTACGTAACCAACGTACATTCCGAATATGAGCTAAATCGGACCGTAAATACACATTTTAGTAAATATCTTGACTCCAGCGCCACCTACCGGGTTAATTTTTTGTATAGACATTTCTGTCTAAGTAACCAACGTACATTCCGAATATGAGCTAAATCGGACCGTAAATACACATTTTGGTAAATATCTTGACTCCAGCGCCACCTACCGGGTTAATTTTTTGTATAGACATTTCTGTCTAAGTAACCAACGTACATTCCGAATATGAGCTAAATCGGACCGTAAATACACTGTTTGGTAAATATCTTGACTCCAGCGCCACCTACCGGGTTCATTTTTTCTATAGACATTTCTCTCTAAGTAACCAACGTACATTCCAAATATGAGCTAAATCGGACCGTAAATACACATTTTGGTAAATATCTTGACTCCACCGCCACCTACCGGGTTCATTTATTGTATAAACATTTCTCTCTACGTAACCAACGTACATTCCGAATATGAGCTAAATCGGACCGTAAATACACATTTTGGTAAATATCTTGACTCCAGCGCCACCTACCGGGTTCATTTTTTGTATAAACATTTCTCTCTACGTAACCAACGTACATTCCGAATATGAGCTAAATGGGACCGTAAATACACATTTTGGTAAATATCTTGACTCCAGCGCCACCTACCGGGTTCATTTTTTGTATAGACATTTCTGTCTAAGTAACCAACGTACATTCCGAATATGAGCTAAATCGGACCGTAAATACACTGTTTGGTAAATATCTTGACTCCAGCGCCACCTACCGGGTTCATTTTTTGTATAGACATTTCTCTCTAAGTAACCAACGTACATTCCAAATATGAGCTAAATCGGACCGTAAATACACAGTTTGGTAAATATCTTGACTCCACCGCCACCTACCGGGTTAATTTTTTGTATAGACATTTCTCTCTAAGTAACCAACGTACATTCCAAATATGAGCTAAATCGGACCGTAAATACACATTTTGGTAAATATCTTGACTCCAGCGCCACCTACCGGGTTTATTTTTTGTATAGACATTTATGTCTAAGTAACCAACGTACATTCCGAATATGAGCTAAATCGGACCGTAAATACACTATTTGGTAAATATCTTGACTCCAGCGCCACCTACCGGGTTAATTTTTTGTATAGACATTTCTCTCTAAGTAACCAACGTACATTCCAAATATGAGCAAAATCGGACCGTAAATACACATTTTGGTAAATATCTTGACTCCAGCGCCACCTACCGGGTTTATTTTTTGTATAGACATTTATGTCTAAGTAACCAACGTACATTCCAAATATGAGCTAAATCGGACCGTAAATACACAGTTTGGTAAATATCTTGACTCCACCGCCACCTACCGTTAATTTTTTGTATAGACATTTCTCTCTAAGTAACCAACGTACATTCCAAATATGAGCTAAATCGGACCGTAAATACACATTTTGGTAAATATCTTGACTCCAGCGCCACCTACCGGGTTTATTTTTTGTATAGACATTTCTGTCTAAGTAACCAACGTACATTCCGAATATGAGCTAAATCGGACCGTAAATACACTGTTTGGTAAATATCTTGACTCCAGCGCCACCTACCGGGTTCATTTTTTGTATAGACATTTCTGTCTAAGTAACCAACGTACATTCCGAATATGAGCTAAATCGGACCGTAAATACACATTTTGGTAAATATCTTGACTCCAGCGCCACCTACCGGGTTAATTTTTTGTATAGACATTTCTGTCTAAGTAACCAACGTACATTCCGAATATGAGCTAAATCGGACCGTAAATACACTGTTTGGTAAATATCTTGACTCCAGCGCCACCTACCGGGTTCATTTTTTGTATAGACATTTCTCTCTAAGTAACCAACGTACATTCCAAATATGAGCTAAATCGGACCGTAAATACACATTTTGGTAAATATCTTGACTCCACCGCCACCTACCGGGTTCATTTATTGTATAAACATTTCTCTCTACGTAACCAACGTACATTCCGAATATGAGCTAAATCGGACCGTAAATACACAGTTTGGTAAATATCTTGACTCCACCGCCACCTACCGGGTTAATTTTTTGTATAGACATTTCTCTCTAAGTAACCAACGTACATTCCAAATATGAGCTAAATCGGACCGTAAATACACATTTTGGTAAATATCTTGACTCCAGCGCCACCTACCGGGTTTATTTTTTGTATAGACATTTCTGTCTAAGTAACCAACGTACATTCCGAATATGAGCTAAATCGGACCGTAAATACACTGTTTGGTAAATATCTTGACTCCAGCGCCACCTACCGGGTTCATTTTTTGTATAGACATTTCTGTCTAAGTAACCAACGTACATTCCGAATATGAGCTAAATCGGACCGTAAATACACATTTTGGTAAATATCTTGACTCCAGCGCCACCTACCGGGTTAATTTTTTGTATAGACATTTCTGTCTAAGTAACCAACGTACATTCCGAATATGAGCTAAATCGGACCGTAAATACACTGTTTGGTAAATATCTTGACTCCAGCGCCACCTACCGGGTTAATTTTTTGTATAGACATTTCTGTCTAAGTAACCAACGTACATTCCGAATATGAGCTAAATCGGACCGTAAATACACTGTTTGGTAAATATCTTGACTCCAGCGCCACCTACCGGGTTCATTTTTTGTATAGACATTTCTGTCTAAGTAACCAACGTACATTCCGAATATGAGCTAAATCGGACCGTAAATACACATTTTGGTAAATATCTTGACTCCAGCGCCACCTACCGGGTTAATTTTTTGTATAGACATTTCTGTCTAAGTAACCAACGTACATCCGAATATGAGCTAAATCGGACCGTAAATACACTGTTTGGTAAATATCTTGACTCCAGCGCCACCTACCGGGTTCATTTTTTGTATAGACATTTCTGTCTAAGTAACCAACGTACATTCCGAATATGAGCTAAATCGGACCGTAAATACACATTTTGGTAAATATCTTGACTCCAGCGCCACCTACCGGGTTAATTTTTTGTATAGACATTTCTGTCTAAGTAACCAACGTACATTCCGAATATGAGCTAAATCGGACCGTAAATACACTGTTTGGTAAATATCTTGACTCCAGCGCCACCTACCGGGTTCATTTTTTGTATAGACATTTCTCTCTAAGTAACCAACGTACATTCCAAATATGAGCTAATCGGACCGTAAATACACATTTTGGTAAATATCTTGACTCCAGCGCCACCTACCGGGTTTATTTTTTGTATAGACATTTATGTCTAAGTAACCAACGTACATTCCAAATATGAGCTAAATCGGACCGTAAATACACAGTTTGGTAAATATCTTGACTCCACCGCCACCTACCGGGTTAATTTTTTGTATAGACATTTCTCTCTAAGTAACCAACGTACATTCCAAATATGAGCTAAATCGGACCGTAAATACACATTTTGGTAAATATCTTGACTCCAGCGCCACCTACCGGGTTTATTTTTTGTATAGACATTTCTGTCTAAGTAACCAACGTACATTCCGAATATGAGCTAAATCGGACCGTAAATACACTGTTGGTAAATATCTTGACTCCAGCGCCACCTACCGGGTTCATTTTTTGTATAGACATTTCTGTCTAAGTAACCAACGTACATTCCGAATATGAGCTAAATCGGACCGTAAATACACATTTTGGTAAATATCTTGACTCCAGCGCCACCTACCGGGTTAATTTTTTGTATAGACATTTCTGTCTAAGTAACCAACGTACATTCCGAATATGAGCTAAATCGGACCGTAAATACACTGTTTGGTAAATATCTTGACTCCAGCGCCACCTACCGGGTTCATTTTTTGTATAGACATTTCTCTCTAAGTAACCAACGTACATTCCAAATATGAGCTAAATCGGACCGTAAATACACATTTTGGTAAATATCTTGACTCCACCGCCACCTACCGGGTTCATTTATTGTATAAACATTTCTCTCTACGTAACCAACGTACATTCCGAATATGAGCTAAATCGGACCGTAAATACACTGTTTGGTAAATATCTTGACTCCAGCGCCACCTACCGGGTTCATTTTTTGTATAGACATTTCTCTCTAAGTAACCAACGTACATTCCAAATATGAGCTAAATCGGACCGTAAATACACATTTTGGTAAATATCTTGACTCCACCGCCACCTACCGGGTTCATTTATTGTATAAACATTTCTCTCTAAGTAACCAACGTACATTCCAAATATGAGCTAAATCGGACCGTAAATACACAGTTTGGTAAATATCTTGACTCCACCGCCACCTACCGGGTTAATTTTTTGTATAGACATTTCTCTCTAAGTAACCAACGTACATTCCAAATATGAGCTAAATCGGACCGTAAATACACATTTTGGTAAATATCTTGACTCCAGCGCCACCTACCGGGTTTATTTTTTGTATAGACATTTATGTCTAAGTAACCAACGTACATTCCGAATATGAGCTAAATCGGACCGTAAATACACTATTTGGTAAATATCTTGACTCACCGCCACCTACCGGGTTAATTTTTTGTATAGACATTTCTCTCTAAGTAACCAACGTACATTCCAAATATGAGCTAAATCGGACCGTAAATACACATTTTGGTAAATATCTTGACTCCAGCGCCACCTACCGGGTTTATTTTTTGTATAGACATTTATGTCTAAGTAACCAACGTAAATTCCAAATATGAGCTAAATCGGACCGTAAATACACAGTTTGGTAAATATCTTGACTCCACCGCCACCTACCGGGTTAATTTTTTGTATAGACATTTCTCTCTAAGTAACCAACGTACATTCCAAATATGAGCTAAATCGGACCGTAAATACACATTTTGGTAAATATCTTGACTCCAGCGCCACCTACCGGGTTTATTTTTTGTATAGACATTTCTGTCTAAGTAACCAACGTACATTCCGAATATGAGCTAAATCGGACCGTAAATACACTGTTTGGTAAATATCTTGACTCCAGCGCCACCTACCGGGTTCATTTTTTGTATAGACATTTCTGTCTAAGTAACCAACGTACATTCCGAATATGAGCTAAATCGGACCGTAAATACACATTTTGGTAAATATCTTGACTCCAGCGCCACCTACCGGGTTAATTTTTTGTATAGACATTTCTGTCTAAGTAACCAACGTACATTCCGAATATGAGCTAAATCGGACCGTAAATACACTGTTTGGTAAATATCTTGACTCCAGCGCCACCTACCGGGTTCATTTTTTGTATAGACATTTCTCTCTAAGTAACCAACGTACATTCCAAATATGAGCTAAATCGGACCGTAAATACACATTTTGGTAAATATCTTGACTCCACCGCCACCTACCGGGTTCATTTATTGTATAAACATTTCTCTCTACGTAACCAACGTACATTCCGAATATGAGCTAAATCGGACCGTAAATACACATTTTGGTAAATATCTTGACTCCACCGCCACCTACCGGGTTCATTTATTGTATAAACATTTCTCTCTACGTAACCAACGTACATTCCGAATATGAGCTAAATCGGACCGTAAATACACATTTTGGTAAATATCTTGACTCCAGCGCCACCTACCGGGTTAATTTTTTGTATAGACATTTCTGTCTAAGTAACCAACGTACATTCCGAATATGAGCTAAATCGGACCGTAAATACACATTTTGGTAAATATTTTGACTCCAGCGCCACCTACCGGGTTAATTTTTTGTATAGACATTTCTCTCTAAGTAACCAACGTACATTCCAAATATGAGCTAAATCGGACCGTAAATACACATTTTGGTAAATATCTTGACTCCAGCGCCACCTACCGGGTTAATTTTTTGTATAGACATTTCTGTCTAAGTAACCAACGTACATTCCGAATATGAGCTAAATCGGACCGTAAATACACATTTTGGTAAATATCTTGACTCCAGCGCCACCTACCGGGTTAATTTTTTGTATAGACATTTCTGTCTAAGTAACCAACGTACATTCCGAATATGAGCTAAATCGGACCGTAAATACACTGTTTGGTAAATATCTTGACTCCACCGCCACCTACCGGGTTCATTTATTGTATAAACATTTCTCTCTACGTAACCAACGTACATTCCGAATATGAGCTAAATCGGACCGTAAATACACATTTTGGTAAATATCTTGACTCCAGCGCCACCTACCGGGTTCATTTTTTGTATAGACATTTCTCTCTAAGTAACCAACGTACATTCCAAATATGAGCTAAATCGGACCGTAAATACACATTTTGGTAAATATCTTGACTCCACCGCCACCTACCGGGTTCATTTATTGTATAAACATTTCTCTCTACGTAACCAACGTACATTCCGAATATGAGCTAAATCGGACCGTAAATACACATTTTAGTAAATATCTTGACTCCAGCGCCACCTACCGGGTTAATTTTTTGTATAGACATTTCTGTCTAAGTAACCAACGTACATTCCGAATATGAGCTAAATCGGACCGTAAATACACATTTTGGTAAATATCTTGACTCCAGCGCCACCTACCGGGTTAATTTTTTGTATAGACATTTCTGTCTAAGTAACCAACGTACATTCCGAATATGAGCTAAATCGGACCGTAAATACACTGTTTGGTAAATATCTTGACTCCAGCGCCACCTACCGGGTTCATTTTTTCTATAGACATTTCTCTCTAAGTAACCAACGTACATTCCAAATATGAGCTAAATCGGACCGTAAATACACATTTTGGTAAATATCTTGACTCCACCGCCACCTACCGGGTTCATTTATTGTATAAACATTTCTCTCTACGTAACCAACGTACATTCCGAATATGAGCTAAATCGGACCGTAAATACACATTTTGGTAAATATCTTGACTCCAGCGCCACCTACCGGGTTCATTTTTTGTATAAACATTTCTCTCTACGTAACCAACGTACATTCAGAATATGAGCTAAATCGGACCGTAAATACACATTTTGGTAAATATCTTGACTCCAGCGCCACCTACCGGGTTCATTTTTGTATAAACATTTCTCTCTACGTAACCAACGTACATTCCGAATATGAGCTAAATCGGACCGTAAATACACATTTTGGTAAATATCTTGACTCCAGCGCCACCTACCGGGTTAATTTTTTTTATAGACATTTCTGTCTAAGTAACCAACGTACATTCCGAATATGAGCTAAATCGGACCGTAAATACACTGTTTGGTAAATATCTTGACTCCAGCGCCACCTACCGGGTTCATTTTTTGTATAGACATTTCTCTCTAAGTAACCAACGTACATTCCAAATATGAGCTAAATCGGACCGTAAATACACATTTTGGTAAATATCTTGACTCCACCGCCACCTACCGGGTTCATTTATTGTATAAACATTTCTCTCTACGTAACCAACGTACATTCCGAATATGAGCTAAATCGGACCGTAAATACACATTTTGGTAAATATCTTGACTCCAGCGTCACCTACCGGGTTTATTTTTTGTATAGACATTTCTGTCTAAGCAACCAACGTACATTCCGAATATGAGCTAAATCGGACCGTAAATACACATTTTGGTAAATATCTTGACTCCAGCGCCACCTACCGGGTTCATTTTTTGTATAGACATTTCTCTCTAAGTAACCAACGTACATTCCAAATATGAGCTAAATCGGACCGTAAATACACATTTTGGTAAATATCTTGACTCCAGCGCCACCTACCGGGTTAATTTTTTGTATAGACATTTCTGTCTAAGTAACCAACGTAAATTCCGAATATGAGCTAAATCGGACCGTAAATACACTGTTTGGTAAATTTCTTGACTCCAGCGCCACCTACCGGGTTCATTTTTTGTATAGACATTTCTCTCTAAGTAACCAACGTACATTCCAAATATGAGCTAAATCGGACCGTAAATACACATTTTGGTAAATATCTTGGCTCCACCGCCACCTACCGGGTTCATTTATTGTATACACATTTCTCTCTACGTAACCAACGTACATTCCGAATATGAGCTAAATCGGACCGTAAATACACATTTTGGTAAATATCTTGACTCCAGCGCCACCTACCGGGTTTATTTTTTGTATAGACATTTATGTCTAAGTAACCAACGTACATTCCGAATATGAGCTAAATCGGACCGTAAATACACTATTTGGTAAATATCTTGACTCCAGCGCCACCTACCGGGTTCATTTTTTGTATAGACATTTCTCTCTAAGTAACCAACGTACATTCCAAATATGAGCTAAATCGGACCGTAAATACACAGTTTGGTAAATATCTTGACTCCACCGCCACCTACCGGGTTAATTTTTTGTATAGACATTTCTCTCTAAGTAACCAACGTACATTCCAAATATGAGCTAAATCGGACCGTAAATACACATTTTGGTAAATATCTTGACTACAGCGCCACCTACCGGGTTTATTTTGTGTATAAACATTTCTCTCCACGTAACCAACGTACATTCCGAATATGAGCTAAATCGGACCGTAAATACACATTTTGGTAAATATCTTGACTCCAGCGCCACCTACCGGGTTAATTTTTTGTATAGACATTTCTGTCTAAGTAACCAACGTACATTCCGAATATGAGCTAAATCGGACCGTAAATACACTATTTGGTAAATATCTTGACTCCAGCGCCACCTACCGGGTTCATTTTTTGTATAGACATTTCTCTCTAAGTAACCAACGCACATTCCAAATATGAGCTAAATCGGACCGTAAATACACATTTTGGTAAATATCTTGACTCCACCGCCACCTACCGGGTCAATTTTTTGTATAGACATTTCTCTCTAAGTAACCAACGTACATTCCGAATATGAGCTAAATCGGACCGTAAATACACATTTTGGTAAATATCTTGACTACAGCGCCACCTACCGGGTTTATTTTGTGTATAAACATTTCTTTCCACGTAACCAACGTACATTCCGAATATGAGCTAAATCGGACCGTAAATACACATTTTGGTAAATATCTTGACTCCACCGCCACCTACCGGGTTAATTTTTTGTATAGACATTTCTCTCTAAGTAACCAACGTACATTCCAAATATGAGCTAAATCGGACCGTAAATACACATTTTGGTAAATATCTTGACTACAGCGCCACCTACCGGGTTTATTTTGTGTATAAACATTTCTCTCCACGTAACCAACGTACATTCCGAATATGAGCTAAATCGGACCGTAAATACACATTTTGGTAAATATCTTGACTCCAGCGCCACCTACCGGGTTTATTTTGTGTATAAACATTTCTCTCCACGTAACCAACGTACATTCCGAATATGAGCTAAATCGGACCGTAAATACACATTTTGGTAAATATCTTGACTACAGCGCCACCTACCGGGTTTATTTTGTGTATAAACATTTCTCTCCACGTAACCAACGTACATTCCGAATATGAGCTAAATCGGACCGTAAATACACATTTTGGTAAATATCTTGACTCCACCGCCACCTACCGGGTTAATTTTTTGTATAGACATTTCTCTCTAAGTAACCAACGTACATTCCGAATATGAGCTAAATCGGACCGTAAATACACATTTTGGTAAATATCTTGACTCCACCGCCACCTACCGGGTTAATCTTTTGTATAGACATTTCTCTCTAAGTAACCAACGTACATTCCAAATATGAGCTAAATCGGACCGTAAATACACATTTTGGTAAATATCTTGACTACAGCGCCACCTACCGGGTTTATTTTGTGTATAAACATTTCTCTCCACGTAACCAACGTACATTCCGAATATGAGCTAAATCGGACCGTAAATACACATTTTGGTAAATATCTTGACTCCAGCGCCACCTACCGGGTTAATTTTTTGTATAGACATTTCTGTCTAAGTAACCAACGTACATTCCGAATATGAGCTAAATCGGACCGTAAATACACATTTTGGTAAATATCTTGACTCCACCGCCACCTACCGGGTTCATTTATTGTATAAACATTTCTCTCTACGTAACCAACGTACATCCCGAATATGAGCTAAATCGGACCGTAAATACACATTTTGGTAAATATCTTGATTCCAGCGCCACCTACCGGGTTCATTTTTTGTATAGACATTTCTGTCTAAGTTACCAACGTACATTCCGAATATGAGCTAAATCGGACCGTAAATACACATTTTGGTAAATATCTTGACTACAGCGCCACCTACCGGGTTTATTTTGTGTATAAACATTTCTCTCCACGTAACCAACGTACATTCCAAATATGAGCTAAATCGGACCATAAATACAATTTATCGAAATATTTCGACGACATGCTTGAGCAGTGCGTACTCGAACGGTTTCAAGTTTTTCTTCCCGTTGCTCATCGGTATCTGAAACTCGTATGCCCTTTGCTTTTGTGTTTGAAGTGTAGATCGACCAATCGCTTGTCGTTTGGGTGGCATAATTGCTATATACGAGGATAAATTTAGTATTCCTTTTTGTATGCTAGTGTACGAAAAAATATTGTACGATGATCGACAAAAACAACAATTGCTTTTTTTCATAATTACGTACAATAAAATTAATATAACTATTTAAAATTGCACCATACTGTTGAACAAGTTGCCATTTGTTTTTATGTAATAACATTCCTCCATCGGTCACAACTAGCAAATCGTTTAATTCAGTAATATATTTTGGTAATTGTACAAAGAGGTCGTAGAAAATACATTTTTAGGCGTTCGAATTTATATGTTATAGTTAAATGTATTTAATCTATTTAACTCTGAGTTAATATAACAATTTTAGAATTTTATTAGTATATAATGTTTATTAAATAATAATAATAATCGTACAGAATAAAAATTAACCTCTTAATGCTATATTTATAATAAGCGTGTCCAAAACCCCTACTTATGAGGCAACGCGCGAAATTCAAAAATGAAGCTATTTTGCCACGTTAAAGACGTTATTTTCCATTTTTGATAAATTTTAAGCCAAATTTGAGATCAGCGACCCAAAAAAACCCTGTATACGAAATAAAAACCGAATGAATGTTATCAAGTGTCAGGCAATTGTTTAAATAAATAAAAGAGTAATTTTTTTAATTAAGACTGTATTAAAAAACACTTACTTGTTAATAACAATTGAAAAAATAAAAAGCACACCTTCTCACCCGTGGGGAACTTTTCTATAAACTTTTCCGAAACTAAAAAAAAATATATCAAAATCGGTTTTGAGTCAACGAAGTTAGAACTTTTTTTCCTTAGTAAATGGACTACAGTGCAATATGGTTGCTTATATAAAATGAGAAAATATATGTGACGGGATTTGATACGCCTCAAAATACTTTTGGTTTAATTTATTTGAAGTGACATTACGTTTTTGCTTAACTTGCTGCTGGAGGCCAATCTAAAAAAATATTACGCGATATTATTTTAATACCCATGTATGATGCCACAAAATTATTTGTCCCATTTTCTAATTTCGAAAAACGCACCCAGTGAATTATATATAATTCACCTAGCTTTAAATTTAAAATATGGTAACATATCGAAGTTAACTTTGGTAATAAACGTCCAATCTTCGTCGAATTTTAAACAGCTTTAACCAAAAAGGTCCCGAACAACTTAAAACCGTTTGGAAACATTAAAAGTCACCCCCCGGATAGAAAAAAAATATTAAAGTTTTACGTCTAACGACCGTAAATACACATTTTGGTAAATATCTTGACTCCAGCGTCACCTACCGGGTTTATTTTTTGTATAGACATTTCTGTCTAAGCAACCAACGTACATTCCGAATATGAGCTAAATCGGACCGTAAATACACATTTTGGTAAATATCTTGACTCCAGCGCCACCTACCGGGTTCATTTTTTGTATAAACATTTCTCTCTACGTAACCAACGTACATTCCGAATATGAGCTAAATCGGACCGTAAATACACATTTTGGTAAATATCTTGACTCCAGCGCCACCTACCGGGTTAATTTTTTGTATAGACATTTCTGTCTAAGTAACCAACGTACATTCCGAATATGAGCTAAATCGGACCGTAAATACACTGTTTGGTAAATATCTTGACTCCACCGCCACCTACCGGGTTCATTTATTGTATAAACATTTCTCTCTACGTAACCAACGTACATTCCGAATATGAGCTAAATCGGACCGTAAATACACATTTTGGTAAATATCTTGACTCCAGCGCCACCTACCGGGTTCATTTTTTGTATAAACATTTCTCTCTACGTAACCAACGTACATTCCGAATATGAGCTAAATGGGACCGTAAATACACATTTTGGTAAATATCTTGACTCCAGCGCCACCTACCGGGTTCATTTTTTGTATAGACATTTCTGTCTAAGTAACCAACGTACATTCCGAATATGAGCTAAATCGGACCGTAAATACACTGTTTGGTAAATATCTTGACTCCAGCGCCACCTACCGGGTTCATTTTTTGTATAGACATTTCTCTCTAAGTAACCAACGTACATTCCAAATATGAGCTAAATCGGACCGTAAATACACATTTTGGTAAATATCTTGACTCCACCGCCACCTACCGGGTTCATTTATTGTATAAACATTTCTCTCTACGTAACCAACGTACATTCCGAATATGAGCTAAATCGGACCGTAAATACACATTTTGGTAAATATCTTGACTCCAGCGCCACCTACCGGGTTTATTTTTTGTATAGACATTTATGTCTAAGTAACCAACGTACATTCCGAATATGAGCTAAATCGGACCGTAAATACACTATTTGGTAAATATCTTGACTCCAGCGCCACCTACCGGGTTCATTTTTTGTATAGACATTTCTCTCTAAGTAACCAACGTACATTCCAAATATGAGCTAAATCGGACCGTAAATACACATTTTGGTAAATATCTTGACTCCACCGCCACCTACCGGGTTAATTTTTTGTATAGACATTTCTCTCTAAGTAACCAACGTACATTCCAAATATGAGCTAAATCGGACCGTAAATACACATTTTGGTAAATATCTTGACTACAGCGCCACCTACCGGGTTTATTTTGTGTATAAACATTTCTCTCCACGTAACCAACGTACATTCCGAATATGAGCTAAATCGAGAACCGTAAAATACACATTTTGGTAAATATCTTGACTCCAGCGCCACCTACCGGGTTAATTTTTTGTATAGACATTTCTGTCTAAGTAACCAACGTACATTCCGAATATGAGCTAAATCGGACCGTAAATACACTATTTGGTAAATATCTTGACTACAGCGCCACCTACCGGGTTTATTTTGTGTATAAACATTTCTTTCCACGTAACCAACGTACATTCCGAATATGAGCTAAATCGGACCGTAAATACACATTTTGGTAAATATCTTGACTACAGCGCCACCTACCGGGTTTATTTTGTGTATAAACATTTCTTTCCACGTAACCAACGTACATTCCGAATATGAGCTAAATCGGACCGTAAATACACATTTTGGTAAATATCTTGACTCCACCGCCACCTACCGGGTTAATTTTTTGTATAGACATTTCTCTCTAAGTAACCAACGTACATTCCGAATATGAGCTAAATCGGACCGTAAATACACTATTTGGTAAATATCTTGACTCCAGCGCCACCTACCGGGTTCATTTTTTGTATAGACATTTCTCTCTAAGTAACCACCGTACATTCCAAATATGAGCTAAATCGGACCGTAAATACACATTTTGGTAAATATCTTGACTCCACCGCCACCTACCGGGTTAATTTTTTGTATAGACATTTCTCTCTAAGTAACCAACGTACATTCCAAATATGAGCTAAATCGGACCGTAAATACACATTTTGGTAAATATCTTGACTCGCCACCTACCGGGTTTATTTTGTGTATAAACATTTCTCTCCACGTAACCAACGTACATTTCGAATATGAGCTAAATCGGACCGTAAATACACATTTTGGTAAATATCTTGACTCCAGCGCCACCTACCGGGTTAATTTTTTGTATAGACATTTCTTTCCACGTAACCAACGTACATTCCGAATATGAGCTAAATCGGACCGTAAATACACATTTTGGTAAATATCTTGACTACAGCGCCACCTACCGGGTTTATTTTGTGTATAAACATTTCTTTCCACGTAACCAACGTACATTCCGAATATGAGCTAAATCGGACCGTAAATACACATTTTGGTAAATATCTTGACTCCAGCGCCACCTACCGGGTTAATTTTTTGTATAGACATTTCTGTCTAAGTAACCAACGTACATTCCGAATATGAGCTAAATCGGACCGTAAATACACATTTTGGTAAATATCTTGACTACAGCGCCACCTACCGGGTTTATTTTGTGTATAAACATTTCTCTCCACGTAACCAACGTACATTCCAAATATGAGCTAAATCGGACCATAAATACAATTTATCGAAATATTTCGACATGCTTGAGCAGTGCGTACTCGAACGGTTTCAAGTTTTTCTTCCCGTTGCTCATCGGTATCTGAAACTCGTATGCCCTTTGCTTTTGTGTTTGAAGTGTAGATCGACCAATCGCTTGTCGTTTGGGTGGCATAATTGCTATATACGAGGATAAATTTAGTATTCCTTTTTGTATGCTAGTGTACGAAAAAATATTGTACGATGATCGACAAAAACAACAATTGCTTTTTTTCATAATTACGTACAATAAAATTAATATAACTATTTAAAATTGCACCATACTGTTGAACAAGTTGCCATTTGTTTTTATGTAATAACATTCCTCCATCGGTCACAACTAGCAAATCGTTTAATTCAGTAATATATTTTGGTAATTGTACAAAGAGGTCGTAGAAAATACATTTTTAGGCGTTCGAATTTATATGTTATAGTTAAATGTATTTAATCTATTTAACTCTGAGTTAATATAACAATTTTAGAATTTTATTAGTATATAATGTTTATTAAATAATAATAATAATCGTACAGAATAAAAATTAACCTCTTAATGCTATATTTATAATAAGCGTGTCCAAAACCCCTACTTATGAGGCAACGCGCGAAATTCAAAAATGAAGCTATTTTGCCACGTTAAAGACGTTATTTTCCATTTTTGATAAATTTTAAGCCAAAATTTGAGATCAGCGACCCAAAAAAAACCCTGTATACGAAATAAAAACCGAATGAATGTTATCAAGTGTCAGGCAATTGTTTAAATAAATAAAAGAGTAATTTTTTTAATTAAGACTGTATTAAAAAACACTTACTTGTTAATAACAATTGAAAAAATAAAAAGCACACCTTCTCACCCGTGGGGAACTTTTCTATAAACTTTTCCGAAATTAAAAAAAAATATATCAAAATCGGTTTTGAGTCAACGAAGTTAGAACTTTTTTTCCTTAGTAAATGGACTACAGTGCAATATGGTTGCTTATATAAAATGAGAAAATATATGTGACGGGATTTGATACGCCTCAAAACACTTTTGGTTTAATTTATTTGAAGTGACATTACGTTTTTGCTTAACTTGCTGCTGGAGGCCAATCTAAAAAAATATTACGCGATATTATTTTAATACCCATGTATGATGCCACAAAATTATTTGTCCCATTTTCTAATTTCGAAAAACGCACCCAGTGAATTATATATAATTCACCTAGCTTTAAATTTAAAATAGTAACATATCGAAGTTAACTTTGGTAATAAACGTCCAATCTTCGTCGAATTTTAAACAGCTTTAACCAAAAAGGTCCCGAACAACTTAAAACCGTTTGGAAACATTAAAAGTCACCCCCCGGATAGAAAAAAAATATTAAAGTTTTACGTCTAACGACCGTAAATACACATTTTGGTAAATATCTTGACTCCAGCGTCACCTACCGGGTTTATTTTTTGTATAGACATTTCTGTCTAAGCAACCAACGTACATTCCGAATATGAGCTAAATCGGACCGTAAATACACATTTTGGTAAATATCTTGACTCCAGCGCCACCTACCCGGGTTCATTTTTTGTATAAACATTTCTCTCTACGTAACCAACGTACATTCCGAATATGAGCTAAATGGGACCGTAAATACACATTTTGGTAAATATCTTGACTCCAGCGCCACCTACCGGGTTCATTTTTGTATAGACATTTCTGTCTAAGTAACCAACGTACATTCCGAATATGAGCTAAATCGGACCGTAAATACACTGTTTGGTAAATATCTTGACTCCAGCGCCACCTACCGGGTTCATTTTTTGTATAAACATTTCTCTCTAAGTAACCAACGTACATTCCAAATATGAGCTAAATCGGACCGTAAATACACATTTTGGTAATATCTTGACTCCACCGCCACCTACCGGGTTCATTTATTGTATAAACATTTCTCTCTACGTAACCAACGTACATTCCGAATATGAGCTAAATCGGACCGTAAATACACATTTTGGTAAATATCTTGACTCCAGCGCCACCTACCGGGTTTATTTTTGTATAGACATTTATGTCTAAGTAACCAACGTACATTCCGAATATGAGCTAAATCGGACCGTAAATACACTATTTGGTAAATATCTTGACTCCAGCGCCACCTACCGGGTTCATTTTTTGTATAGACATTTCTCTCTAAGTAACCAACGTACATTCCAAATATGAGCTAAATCGGACCGTAAATACACATTTTGGTAAATATCTTGACTACAGCGCCACCTACCGGGTTTATTTTGTGTATAAGCATTTCTCTCCACGTAACCAACGTACATTCCGAATATGAGCTAAATCGGACCGTAAATACACATTTTGGTAAATATCTTGACTCCACCGCCACCTACCGGGTTAATTTTTTGTATAGACATTTCTCTCTAAGTAACCAACGTACATTCCAAATATGAGCTAAATCGGACCGTAAATACACATTTTGGTAAATATCTTGACTACAGCGCCACCTACCGGGTTTATTTTGTGTATAAGCATTTCTCTCCACGTAACCAACGTACATTCCGAATATGAGCTAAATCGGACCGTAAATACACATTTTGGTAAATATCTTGACTCCAGCGCCACCTACCGGGTTAATTTTTTGTATAGACATTTCTCTCTAAGTAACCAACGTACATTCCGAATATGAGCTAAATCGGACCGTAAATACACTATTTGGTAAATATCTTGACTCCAGCGCCACCTACCGGGTTCATTTTTTGTATAGACATTTCTCTCTAAGTAACCAACGTACATTCAAATATGAGCTAAATCGGACCGTAAATACACATTTTGGTAAATATCTTGACTCCACCGCCACCTACCGGGTTAATTTTTTGTATAGACATTTCTCTCTAAGTAACCAACGTACATTCCAAATATGAGCTAAATCGGACCGTAAATACACATTTTGGTAAATATCTTGACTACAGCGCCACCTACCGGGTTTATTTTGTGTATAAACATTTCTCTCCACGTAACCAACGTACATTCCGAATATGAGCTAAATCGGACCGTAAATACACATTTTGGTAAATATCTTGACTCCAGCGCCACCTACCGGGTTAATTTTTTGTATAGACATTTCTGTCTAAGTAACCAACGTACATTCCGAATATGAGCTAAATCGGACCGTAAATACACTATTTGGTAAATATCTTGACTACAGCGCACCTACCGGGTTTATTTTGTGTATAAACATTCTTTCCACGTAACCAACGTACATTCCGAATATGAGCTAAATCGGACCGTAAATACACATTTTGGTAAATATCTTGACTACAGCGCCACCTACCGGGTTTATTTTGTGTATAAACATTTCTTTCCACGTAACCAACGTACATTCCGAATATGAGCTAAATCGGACCGTAAATACACATTTTGGTAAATATCTTGACTCCAGCGCCACCTACCGGGTTCATTTTTTGTATAGACATTTCTGTCTAAGTAACCAACGTACATTCCGAATATGAGCTAAATCGGACCGTAAATACACATTTTGGTAAATATCTTGACTACAGCGCCACCTACCGGGTTTATTTTGTGTATAAACATTTCTCTCCACGTAACCAACGTACATTCCAAATATGAGCTAAATCGGACCATAAATACAATTTATCGAAATATTTCGACATGCTTGAGCAGTGCGTACTCGAACGGTTTCAAGTTTTTCTTCCCGTTGCTCATCGGTATCTGAAACTCGTATGCCCTTTGCTTTTGTGTTTGAAGTGTAGATCGACCAATCGCTTGTCGTTTGGGTGGCATAATTGCTATATACGAGGATAAATTTAGTATTCCTTTTTGTATGCTAGTGTACGAAAAAATATTGTACGATGATCGACAAAAACAACAATTGCTTTTTTTCATAATTACGTACAATAAAATTAATATAACTATTTAAAATTGCACCATACTGTTGAACAAGTTGCCATTTGTTTTTATGTAATAACATTCCTCCATCGGTCACAACTAGCAAATCGTTTAATTCAGTAATATATTTTGGTAATTGTACAAAGAGGTCGTAGAAAATACATTTTTAGGCGTTCGAATTTATATGTTATAGTTAAATGTATTTAATCTATTTAACTCTGAGTTAATATAACAATTTTAGAATTTTATTAGTATATAATGTTTATTAAATAATAATAATAATCGTACAGAATAAAAATTAACCTCTTAATGCTATATTTATAATAAGCGTGTCCAAAACCCCTACTTATGAGGCAACGCGCGAAATTCAAAAATGAAGCTATTTTGCCACGTTAAAGACGTTATTTTCCATTTTTGATAAATTTTAAGCCAAATTTGAGATCAGCGACCCAAAAAAACCCTGTATACGAAATAAAAACCGAATGAATGTTATCAAGTGTCAGGCAATTGTTTAAATAAATAAAAGAGTAATTTTTTTAATTAAGACTGTATTAAAAAACACTTACTTGTTAATAACAATTGAAAAAATAAAAAGCACACCTTCTCACCCGTGGGGAACTTTTCTATAAACTTTTCCGAAATTAAAAAAAAATATATCAAAATCGGTTTTGAGTCAACGAAGTTAGAACTTTTTTTCCTTAGTAAATGGACTACAGTGCAATAATGGTTGCTTATATAAAATGAGAAAATATATGTGACGGGATTTGATACGCCTCAAAACACTTTTGGTTTAATTTATTTGAAGTGACATTACGTTTTTGCTTAACTTGCTGCTGGAGGCCAATCTAAAAAAATATTACGCGATATTATTTTAATACCCATGTATGATGCCACAAAATTATTTGTCCCATTTTCTAATTTCGAAAAAACGCACCCAGTGAATTATATATAATTCACCTAGCTTTAAATTTAAAATATGGTAACATATCGAAGTTAACTTTGGTAATAAACGTCCAATCTTCGTCGAATTTTAAACAGCTTTAACCAAAAAGGTCCCGAACAACTTAAAACCGTTTGGAAACATTAAAAGTCACCCCCCGGATAGAAAAATAATTTTAAAGTTTTACGTCTAACGACCGTAAATACACATTATGGTAAATATCTTGACTCCAGCGTCACCTACCGGGTTTATTTTTTGTATAGACATTTCTGTCTAAGCAACCAACGTACATTCCGAATATGAGCTAAATCGGACCGTAAATACACATTTTGGTAAATATCTTGACTCCAGCGCCACCTACCGGGTTAACTTTTTGTATAGACATTTCTGTCCAAGCAACCAACGTACATTCCGAATATGAGCTAAATCGGACCGTAAATACACTGTTTGGTAAATATCTTGACTCCAGCGCCACCTACCGGGTTAATTTTTTGTATAGACATTTCTGTCTAAGTAACCAACGTACATTCCGAATATGAGCTAAATCGGACCGTAAATACACTGTTTGGTAAATATCTTGACTCCAGCGCCACCTACCGGGTTCATTTTTTGTATAGACATTTCTCTCTAAGTAACCAACGTACATTCCAAATATGAGCTAAATCGGACCGTAAATACACATTTTGGTAAATATCTTGACTCCACCGCCACCTACCGGGTTCATTTATTGTATAAACATTTCTCTCTACGTAACCAACGTACATTCCGAATATGAGCTAAATCGGACCGTAAATACACATTTTGGTAAATATCTTGACTCCAGCGCCACCTACCGGGTTTATTTTTTGTATAGACATTTATGTCTAAGTAACCAACGTACATTCCGAATATGAGCTAAATCGGACCGTAAATACACTATTTGGTAAATATCTTGACTCCAGCGCCACCTACCGGGTTCATTTTTTGTATAGACATTTCTCTCTAAGTAACCAACGTACATTCCAAATATGAGCTAAATCGGACCGTAAATACACATTTTGGTAAATATCTTGACTCCACCGCCACCTACCGGGTTAATTTTTTGTATAGACATTTCTCTCTAAGTAACCAACGTACATTCCAAATATGAGCTAAATCGGACCGTAAATACACATTTTGGTAAATATCTTGACTACAGCGCCACCTACCGGGTTTATTTAGTGTATCAACATTTCTCTCCACGTAACCAACGTACATTCCGAATATGAGCTAAATCGGACCGTAAATACACATTTTGGTAAATATCTTGACTCCAGCGCCACCTACCGGTTAATTTTTTGTATAGACATTTCTGTCTAAGTAACCAACGTACATTCGAATATGAGCTAAATCGGACCGTAAATACACTATTTGGTAAATATCTTGACTACAGCGCCACCTACCGGGTTTATTTTGTGTATAAACATTTCTTTCCACGTAACCAACGTACATTCCGAATATGAGCTAAATCGGACCGTAAATACACATTTTGGTAAATATCCTGACTACAGCGCCACCTACCGGGTTTATTTTGTGTATAAACATTTCTTTCCACGTAACCAACGTACATTCCGAATATGAGCTAAATCGGACCGTAAATACACATTTTGGTAAATATCTTGACTCCACCGCCACCTACCGGGTTAATTTTTTGTATAGACATTTCTCTCTAAGTAACCAACGTACATTCCGAATATGAGCTAAATCGGACCGTAAATACACTATTTGGTAAATATCTTGACTCCAGCGCCACCTACCGGGTTCATTTTTTGTATAGACATTTCTCTCTAAGTAACCAACGTACATTCCAAATATGAGCTAAATCGGACCGTAAATACACATTTTGGTAAATATCTTGACTCCACCGCCACCTACCGGGTTAATTTTTTGTATAGACATTTCTCTCTAAGTAACCAACGTACATTCCGAATATGAGCTAAATCGGACCGTAAATACACATTTTGGTAAATATCTTGACTACAGCGCCACCTACCGGGTTTATTTTGTGTATAAACATTTCTCTCCACGTAACCAACGTACATTCCGAATATGAGCTAAATCGGACCGTAAATACACATTTTGGTAAATATCTTGACTCCAGCGCCACCTACCGGGTTAATTTTTTGTATAGACATTTCTGTCTAAGTAACCAACGTACATTCCGAATATGAGCTAAATCGGACCGTAAATACACTATTTGGTAAATATCTTGACTACAGCGCCACCTACCGGGTTTATTTTGTGTATAAACATTTCTTTCCACGTAACCAACGTACATTCCGAATATGAGCTAAATCGGACCGTAAATACACATTTTGGTAAATATCTTGACTACAGCGCCACCTACCGGGTTTATTTTGTGTATAAACATTTCTTTCCACGTAACCAACGTACAGTCGTGTGCAAATAAATCTGGGACAGTGTTTTTTTCACATGCAGATTCAGTTAAGAATTTGAAGAATATTTCCATTGATTTCCTCTTATTAGAGAGAGTTACCGGTTTCAGTAATTGTTAAAGTTTAATGTAACTCTTTCTGATAGCAGGAAATCCATGGAGATATTCTTCAATTCTTAACTGAATCTGCATGTGAAAAAAGCACTGTCCCAGATTTATTTGCACACGACTGTACATTCCGAATATGAGCTAAATCGGACCGTAAATACACATTTTGGTAAATATCTTGACTCCTAGCGCCACCTACCAGGTTAATTTTTTGTATAGACATTTCTGTCTAAGTAACCAACGTACAGTCGTGTGCAAATAAATCTGGGACAGTGTTTTTTTCACATGCAGATTCAGTTAAGAATTGAAGAATATCTCCATGGATTTCCTGCTATCAGAAAGAGTTACATTAAACTTTAACAGGTACTGAAACCCGTAACTCTCTCTGATAAGAGGAAATCCATGGAAATATTCTTCAAATTCTTAACTGAATCTGCATGTGAAAAAAACACTGTCCCAGATTTATTTGCACACGACTGTACATTCCGAATATGAGCTAAATCGGACCGTAAATACACATTTTGGTAAATATCTTGACTACAGCGCCACCTACCGGGTTTATTTTGTGTATAAACATTTCTCTCCACGTAACCAACGTACATTCCAAATATGAGCTAAATCGGACCATAAATACAATTTATCGAAATATTTCGACATGCTTGAGCAGTGCGTACTCGAACGGTTTCAAGTTTTTCTTCCCGTTGCTCATCGGTATCTGAAACTCGTATGCCCTTTGCTTTTGTGTTTGAAGTGTAGATCGACCAATCGCTTGTCGTTTGGGTGGCATAATTGCTATATACGAGGATAAATTTAGTATTCCTTTTTGTATGCTAGTGTACGAAAAAATATTGTACGATGATCGACAAAAACAACAATTGCTTTTTTCATAATTACGTACAATAAAATTAATATAACTATTTAAAATTGCACCATACTGTTGAACAAGTTGCCATTTGTTTTTATGTAATAACATTCCTCCATCGGTCACAACTAGCAAATCGTTTAATTCAGTAATATATTTTGGTAATTGTACAAAGAGGTCGTAGAAAATACATTTTTAGGCGTTCGAATTTATATGTTATAGTTAAATGTATTTAATCTATTTAACTCTGAGTTAATATAACAATTTTAGAATTTTATTAGTATATAATGTTTATTAAATAATAATAATAATCGTACAGAATAAAAATTAACCTCTTAATGCTATATTTATAATAAGCGTGTCCAAAACCCCTACTTATGAGGCAACGCGCGAAATTCAAAAATGAAGCTATTTTGCCACGTTAAAGACGTTATTTTCCATTTTTGATAAATTTTAACACAAAATTTGAGATCAGCGACCCAAAAAAACCCTGTATACGAAATAAAAACCGAATGAATGTTATCAAGTGTCAGGCAATTGTTTAAATAAATAAAAGAGTAATTTTTTTAATTAAGACTGTATTAAAAAACACTTACTTGTTAATAACAATTGAAAAAATAAAAAGCACACCTTCTCACCCGTGGGGAACTTTTCTATAAACTTTTCCGAAATTAAAAAAAATATATCAAAATCGGTTTTGAGTCAACGAAGTTAGAACTTTTTTTCCTTAGTAAATGGACTACAGTGCAATACGGTTGCTTATATAAAATGAGAAAATATATGTGACGGGATTTGATACGCCTCAAAACACTTTTGGTTTAATTTATTTGAAGTGACATTACGTTTTTGCTTAACTTGCTGCTGGAGGCCAATCTAAAAAAATATTACGCGATATTATTTTAATACCCATGTATGATGCCACAAAATTATTTGTCCCATTTTCTAATTTCGAAAAACGCACCCAGTGAATTATATATAATTCACCTAGCTTTAAATTTAAAATATGGTAACATATCGAAGTTAACTTTGGTAATAAACGCCCAATCTTCGTGGAATTTTAAACAGCTGTAACCAAAAAGGCCCCGAACAACTTAAAACCGTTTGGAAACATTAAAAGTCACCCCCCGGATAGAAAAAAAATATTAAGTTTTACGTCTAACGACCGTAAATACACATTTTGGTAAATATCTTGACTCCAGCGCCACCTACCGGGTTCATTTTTTGTATAGACATTTCTCTCTAAGTAACCAACGTACATTCCGAATATGAGCTAAATCGGACCGTAAATACACTATTTGGTAAATATCTTGACTCCAGCGCCACCTACCGGGTTCATTTTTTGTATAGACATTTCTCTCTACGTAACCAACGTACATTCCGAATATGAGCTAAATCGGACCGTAAATACACTATTTGGTAAATATCTTGACTCCAGCGCCACCTACCGGGTTCATTTTTTGTATAGACATTTCTCTCTACGTAACCAACGTACATTCCGAATATGAGCTAAATCGGACCGTAAATACACATTTTGGTAAATATCTTGACTCCAGCGCCACCTACCTGGTTTATTTTGTGTATAAACATTTCTCTCCACGTAACCAACGTACATTCCAAATATGAGCTAAATCGGACCATAAATACACTATTTGGTAAATATCTTGACTCCAGCGCCACCTACCGGGTTCATTTTTTGTATAGACATTTCTCTCTTAGTAACCAACGTACATTCTGAATATGAGCTAAATCGGACCATAAATACAATTTATTTTATCCTATTTTGTTACCATGCTAATAACTCCTTAGCAACGAGTTGCGTTAAGGTGCATTTAACAGCACAAGTGTTGTTAAGAAAAATAACATACCGATATGTACTTTATTTGCATTTAATCACATGGTGGCAGTACTGACGTGTATTGTTAGTGACCATGTTAGTCTATGTCAAATTCGATGTTAGTAGGTTAGGTTTGGTTTGTTGACACAGACTGAGGCAAAACTTAACCTGCAGATCTCAAATTTGACATAACCTGACAGTGCTACCAACAATACAGTATTGAGTGAAACCACCACAGCCATAGCAGATATATGTCTCGCTGTTGTGTCATTAATAATAATTTTTCCTATTTTTTTTTAAGATTAGTATTTTAGGATAAAAGAAACTGTGTTAGATATACGTAACGTTATCTGCTTTCTACATTACTCTAGAATTTTAAAGAACGCGCTCCTAACGGCGCTCGTTCATTCAAACTATTCTCTCCTAATGTAAAAAGCTTGATAACGTTACTTGTATCGTAAATTACTATTATCGAATTATTGTAGTTGAAAGAAAAAATTTCTAGATTATACTAAAAATAATTATTATTAACCGAGGCGAATTTTTTTTCCCATTTTATAATTTCAAAAAACATACGTACTGGGATATATATAATTCACCCGCTATTACATTAGTTAAATGTACTGTATGGACCGCTCTGGCCTGTGGAGAACGTTCTGCAGTGCGAGTTTTTTAATTTTTTATTTCGTTAATTTTTTATTGATTAAAAAAAGAAAAATTGATTTTATTGTAAATAAACAATTGTATCATGATATTTATAACTTTTTGCTAGTATACCCATCATAACATACCTAAAAATGCTTAAAACAGTTTTTGGCCCAATAAGAAAATTTCAAAAATTTCTCGTGGCGCTCAACGTGTTAAAAGTCACCCCTCCGATAGAAAAAAAATATTAAAGTTTCACGTCTAACCACCGAAAGCGTTGCATGCCACTTACATATCTTCGCCTTACGGCGACGACGCGTTATGTCCGTAAGGCGAGCTATGGAGCTTAGACATAATATATACATGGTTTGCCAAAAAGAATGGGACATCGATTAGTCATAGATTCCTTACGTTATAATGAATCGATTAAACCTAATATACCTTAGTACAAAGTCTCTTCAGTAAAAATGTAGAGATATCGATTTGAATTTTGGTATACAGGCGCACTAGTATGTACTGCACTAGTAAAAAATGTTTGATATACTAGACTTGACTGTAAGAGGGACGTTACCTATCTTTGAAAACTTTTTTTAACTTTAACTTCGTTATCTGCAACATTTTTTTTTGAAATTTTAGGTTATTATCTGAAAGAGAATTAAAAGTCACAAAAATAATGTACTCTTAGTTCTTAAGCCTAAATGCAATCGTTTACCTTAAAATGCCCATCAAAAATTTTTGGTTGTCTTTAAGACGTGCAATTATCAAGTAGCCATGATCACAAAAACAATGGTCCTCTAGTAAAAAACGATGATAAAGCAATTAGCGACATTAGTGACATAAAACTTTGTTCTTTTATGTTTAAGAATATGCCGCTGCATAACGAATTCTCTAATGCTGAAAGTTTCGGTATGTTCTCTTCGAAAAGCCATTTAGAAACGAAAACATACAAAATCCCATACAAAAATACCATAGAAAATCATCTTTTTGATTTTCCGAATTTTCCTACTTTTCCGGTGGATTTCCCCATAATTTTCTTTCATACAAACCTTGTCCTGACAATTAGAAAAACAACAAAAAACAATTAGCCAAATCGGTCACCGTCCTCCAGTGCTGATGTAACATACATACGGCAATTGATTTTCATCATAAAAATTTAGGGTTTCCATTTAAAAAAAATTCGCTAACGTCATAACTCAAAACAGAAGACAATCTAACAGTTAGAATTACAGTAAAATATATCTTATTTAAAATAAAAATTGACGTGTCCAAGGATTTCTTTCAAAAACTTATGATAAAAGTTCTATTTGGATAGTTCCAGAATTTACACAAGCACGGTATATTATAATATGTAAACTCAGTAGGGTCCGGCAACCATGCTGTTGAGCCGTCTATTCCAAGAATTTTAAATGGCAACGTCGCATTTCGTTTCCAACGTATTTGCACTGAGGGGCATTGTTTTGTCTTTTGTGATTGTGGGTGCAATTCAGCAATATGTCGGTGCTGCGCCGGTCGACCATTTCGCGGTTTATCGCCTCCTGCATGATATAAATACAAGGGTATGCTCGAGCGCAGCTTTTCTCAACGGCCAATGAGAAAGCGTGAACCAGACAACGTCATCAATAGGTGGCAATTTGAAAGTTACGTTTTAAAAGTCGTATTTTGCATTTGTAGTGGGTCAAGTTAATGGTGAAATGGAGGGAAATCGTACGCAATTGTAATAAATGCTATTTTTCGTGTGAATAATACGCGGTTTTATTGATTCTCGTACATTATAACTCTTTTCCGCACACAGGAGAAAAACCTTATAGTTGTTCTAACGCGATTTAGTTGGACATGCAAAAATCCACACAGGAGAGAAACCGTATAAATGAGGTTAGGGTTATCGACGTGCAATGCGTGCAACCATCGTCCAACATGCCGAAGCCCTCCTGATATACCCGAGACCTTACGAATGTGACGTCATGTGGTTCACCTGCGCAGTGGGTTACCATCTCTCGAGCATACCCTTGTATTTATATCATGGCCTCCTGTAAAAGGAGCTCCCAGCTGCGTTAACTCATTAGTTATTGTTTTGTGGTTATCTGTGTTAACTATGTAAGTAGTGCTAAGTGTTTTATTTAATGAAAATTCAAAATCTAACTTCAAGTTTATTTAGTGCCTTTCTAAGACAATTAGCAATACACCAGAATACAGTCTACTTGTTCGCCAGCCATTTTTGGATGAAAACCGATACAACGCCATCACGTCATAGTTCGCCCTTGAGTGTTCGCTGACGCCACTGTGTCAAGTGTCAACAAACAGTAACGAACAGAAAACTAGCCAAAAGGTAGGATTTTCCGAAATCTTTAATTCAATTTCAGTATGATCGAAAACTTTTATTCTCTAGAGGGCTGTGGAATTATTTTGTCAAAAAATTTTTTGGCAGTCGTAATAAAAGTCCCATTGGCATTTTATATCTGTCAGTTTAAGGTTATATTAGGAATGTCATTTTAAGAAATACGAACATTTTTGTTGAATACATAAAAAGGTTAGTAACAAAAACAACTACAGCTGTTCAAAATGATTTCCTGCATTTTCTATACACAGCACCACCTTGTGTTCAGTATTAAACATTATGTAAAACAGTGGTTCCCAAACTTTTTTGGGCCAAAGACCCCTTTCCCAAAAATAGTTGATACCATAGACCCCCCACTGTAACTCGTTCTTTTACTTGCTTATAGCACGTTTGACAATCACTGGTTTTCCATAATTTGATAAGATCTGATATCTTGGAGTCGATGCTATCTGTAAACGAGGGTAAATTAAAGGACACTTTTCCAATCGCATTGAACAAAGTAAGTTCGGGCGTGCAAAAAGTTGTTTCAACATGCATTCGTCCTGTACAGGTCCAAACTCGTGTACCAGCACTGTGTCGAGACGAACCTTGTTACAATTTCATCTACTTAAAGTTAATTTTGTGAAGTGTTAATCAGTACATACTTATATACTTTACCATTAAGTTAACATACGATAAGCTGATATTGAAAGATTTAAATAACTGCCTGTTTGGGGGTCAATTTTCAAATGCCTTCGACTCCCATTTTTATGCACTGAATTTATCGATCCCTGACAGATCAATATCGACCCCAAGGGGTCGCGACCACTTTGGGAATCACTGATGTAAAAGGTAAGTGATTCTATCAAAATTGTAATAGTTATTTACTATACTAGTGGGATAACAGCATCATTAATATACGTGTGTGTAAGTTACAACCGAGTGCGTAGCACGAGTTATGTAAGCACACAAGTATATTAATGATGCATTATCACACATGTATTGTACAAAATTTTATCTACGACTGCCTAAAATTGAGAAAAGTGCATTAAGAGAAATGTCAGATCTGTCATTTTCAAAAATATTTTACTAGGCAAATGTCATTATGTCATTCATTTGACACTATTTCAGTTACGTAATGAAGTCATTACACAACTCAGTTGCGTAATGAAACCATTACATAACTGAGTGGTGTAATGAGCTTCATTACGTAACTGAAATAGTGTCAAATGAGTGACGTAATGAGTTACTTATCCCACTGGAGTAGATAAAGGTTTTTTATTATTAAGTACCTTTACTCATCACTGCCAACATACATTAAATTTTAAAAAAATACACAGCCCTCTAGAGGTAAAAAGTTTTCGATCATATGGTATTTACAATGTCCTGCATTTGTAGAGTCCACTGTGAAACAACGATTTTTTTCAAACTTTATATTTTTCTTACATTTTTAATGTGTATTGATTGAGATGGGTGATTTTTCAGTTGAATTCCTCAAAAATTCAACTGGGAAATCACCCATCTCAATCAATACACATAAAAATTGTAAGAAAAATGTAAAGTTTGAAAAAATCGTTAGAGCCGTTTTTGAAACACAAGAGTAAACATCATACTTCCGGTTATGCGATTTTCTTCAAAAGCGTGCCGTCGCATCTAGATAGTACACAAAACTTATATATGAAGTTTCAACGCCATACCTCTTTTCGTTTTTGAGATATTCTGTTCACAGACAGGCAGACGGACGGCCACACCGACCAATGAGCAAAAACATGTTTTTTGGGTTCAGGGGACTCTTAAACGTGAAGATCTGTTGAAAATTCAATTTCGAATTTTTGGGGCGAATCCAATACTCTGTCTGCAAAACTTAACAGTGTGTTATTTACTGAATCGTTAGTTGTACGTAAAAAACCTGTATAATATTTTTTGTAGAGAATTTCCTAGCCTTCACTTTTTGTGATAACTAAAACAGTCATACGACCCATAGAAAGCGAGATATTTGCGAAAAGCTTATTTCGGAAACGGAGCTGTCTGAGGTACCTTTCCGAACGCAGCAATTATTTCTAATGTCAAAATAAAGGTGTATGCAAAATTTCAGTTCACTTGGATTTTTTCGGCACATGCTGCGGATTTCCGTCTAATGTAACTGGACTATGGGTTAAAGTCACAGATATTAACAATAAATGGCACAATGCTAGGGCAGTACTAGATTCTGCATCCCACGCTAATTTCATTACCGAAGATTTGGCAAATAAATTGCAATTAAAAAGACAAACGGTTGCTACTACAGTAGTTGGACTAAATTCTAACACTTCGCATAGTAATTCCAGTAGTAACATTCATATAGCATCATTACACAGTAATTTTAATATAAATATGAACTCTTTAGTTATTTCAAAAATTACTGAAAATTTACCTCTCGTGTCGTTTGATCGATCAAATTTCAACGTACTCAAAAACATCGGATTAGCTGATACTACTTTTAATAAATCCTTGCCCGTAGACATGTTAATCGGCGATGGTCATTTCTATGAACTATTGTGTATCGGCCAAATTAGCCTGGGCAAGAATCTGCCAGTTTTACAGAAAACCCTACTGGGTTGGATAATTTCTGGAATGTATCAAACGAAAGAGGTCTACGGCAGTAGCTTAATTTGTTCACATTTAACCACGATGCTTGGGCATTTTGAAAAACTTAAAATTTGACGTATTGACGTTTCTCTATAATTTATTCAGTTAATTCTTCAATCAAAGATTGTTCGTGCAAAACACTTGTCTAACCAGATTTGGTTTTTTTTATTTGCTATGATTGCTAGAAAGCAATTAAACTCGGTTAAACCCTTAGGAAAAGAACCCTCAACGTTAAGCGTTCATGTCTTTACGTCAATTTCTTCTTGTTTAATTTAAGTAATCAATTGTTTATAAAATTGTAATCTTTCCAACAAGAGTTGAGCACTCGTGATTCTACGGTTGAAAAATACATATTAATATTTTATATAACATTGACGTATTTCTAAGTTTGATCATTGAATGAAAAATCCTGAAACATACTACGTATTATTGAGAAAAAGTAACTTACTGGAGTATCTTCCAGTATATATCGAATTGTCGATTTAAAAATTCATAGGGTTACTACATTAAAGTAAAATGCTATAACATTTACTGTACAATCTTGCAATAAAATATTTAAAGTGATTCAATCAAAAAAGTTAAGCGGCAAAAAGTTATCCGAAGTGTATGTGTATGTATGAATTACTTTGAATTTGCAAATCGGGGAATTTCTGCCAGTCTATTCCCGTTGTTTGTTAGTTTTTTATTTCAATAAAGGCAAGTGATGCTTATACAGTATCCGGTCAAAATTGTTTTTTTGGAACACTACACAGGGTGATTTATAAGGTTGGGCACAAGCTTCGACAGATGATTTCTAACACTATTTTTAGTTGGGAACGACCAATAATCGGTATCGGCCATATTGGCTGAATTAGGTATATATGGGTATCGACCAAAACTCCTGTATCAGTCGATCCCTAATGTTTAGTAAAGAACTGTACATGAACCCATTAAGAAGTTGACACTGGAGAAAAAACATTTCTAGTGTGAACTTTAAGTAAGTAGCTATATCTTCTTAACGAAACAATTTTACAAGATAGGTTGTGTACAAGTTTTACTTACAATATTATCAGCAATTATTTAAATTTTTTTTTGAATTAGGTACAGCTAAAATTGTTTTTTAAATTAGTTACTAAATAAACAAATTTAAGCCTGCGCCTGTCGAATAGACACTTCATCTTCTCTAACCTAAAAGCAAAATATATTTTACCCAGTTTTAAAGACAGCAGTTTGTTCTTTCATAGCCATACTAGATAAGATTAATTTTTGATCATACATCAACACAGACTGCTACGTCTACGTAGTATTTGCAGAATTCTTTAAATTTTTATTTATTGATATCGAACTGAAGCTGTATATTTAACGTTTTCTTTTTGCAGGTCATCAAGTTCGTCAAGAAGTTTTAAAATCTCTTCGGACAAAGAGACATGGACCATCAACCAGTAAGGTGCAGTTGAATCCCTATGTAGTTTTAAATAGAGTTTCTGTTCCGAAGGGTTCCAGGGTCTCAAGTAAATCGTCATTTCTCCATCCCAATGTGTCACACCGAAAGAAACAAAAAATAAAGGGTAAGAGCCACATACGTGTTCATTTCTTCGTACTTGTTAACCTACTAATAAATTGTACATTCGCTAATGGGATATCTTTCTTTAGCTCGCCGTAGTCGATACGTGTCGCCAAAAACACCAGAAAATAACCTTGATGATTGGACAGAAGAACAAGAGAACGCAACGACGGAGTACTTTCAAATTGTATTCGAGCTAATTTGAGGAATCACATCGATTACGGAAATTTAAAACCAGATGTATGTACTATAATTTAATTATTTTATTATCTTATTAATAACGTTTCTAATCTATAGTAATATAACAAGGGCTAGACATACTACCGATACTTTTGCACACGCCAAGGGTCGAGTGCTGGTTGCAATGGAAACTGTCCCGAGGGCAGTTTTCTAAGGGAAACCAACACGATGACTCTTGGCACGGGCAAAATTATATGTGAGTGTGTCGCCTGCGTTTATATTTTGAAGATTATTACACACAGCTGTCGCATGACAAATATCATCCAATGAGAACCATGCATTTTTTTAAAATCGACCGATCTCGAACTGATTTCCTGATGAGCTCCTTAGTGCTAATTATCGACCCCGTAGATGGTGTGATAATTAGAAATAGAAATGCAAGTAACAAGCAATTTGAGTTTTTTGGTATTATTAGATCAATTTTAAATCATAATTCGTATACGCGTTTTGTGTAATAATCTTCAAAATATAACCGCGGGTGACACACTTGCATATAATTTTGCCCGTGTCAAGAATCATCGTGCTGGGTGCCCTTAGAAAACTGCCCTCGGGACAATTTTCATTGCAACCAGCACTCGACCCTTGGCATATGCAAAATTATCGGTAAGTATGTCTCGCCCTTGTTATATTAATTACTATTTATTATTACACCTAATGCCTATACAAATTATGATTTAAAATTGATCTAATAATGCCAAAAAACTCAAATTGCTTGTTTCTTGCATTTCTATTTCAAATTATGACACCATCTACGGGGTCGATAATTAGCACTAGGAAGTTTAACGGTTTCCCTAGGCAGCTTATCAGGTAATCAGTTTGGGATTGGTCGATTTAAAAAAAATGCATGGTTCTGATTGGATGATATCTATCATGTGACAGTTGTGTGTAATAATAGTAATCTACTTAATGCTCTGGACCTCTTGAGAAGTAGTATCACCGCGTAGTGAAATTTACTGTAAAACGTGCTTTTTAGACATTTGAACGTATTTAAAAATTAAACTAGAAATTTCGAATTTTTGGATGCAGAATTTTTTAATGACTAAATGTGTTCCAATAGGTATCCATTAAAAATTATGTCATCTAGCATGGCTATGAAATAGTTCCTAATTTATGAATGCAACAACGTTATACTTAAATGTCAAGTTTAACATTTGATTTTTAAGTGACTTATAGTTTCATTCAGAAATTAGGAACTATTCCATAGCCATAACTACTTACTTAAATACTTATGTTATTAACAGCTTTAAACATTTGTAGGTTCGACTGATAACGGTACTTTGCACTCCGAAGTCTTTAATGGCATTAAAAACCCCTTTTAGAGATGCCATACGACTGCGAAAAGTGCCATCGTTCCCGGAGATACGAGAAGCCAACTTGCAGTACCCCTCTTTGCAGTGTGAAACCTCGACTGTTATAAAAACGGCCGTGTGCAACATCATACGAAACAACAAGCGTTCGTAATCCACATTGTCATTATTATTTGAAAGTTGTTTTATTTTGGTTTACCGATATTGCTATTTTTAAATTATTGCATTATTTATGGTTTATTATCTGTTAGTTACTAAATCATGTTTTTATGTTTGTAAACTGATTTTTTCTACAACCGTGTCTAAAGTAGATACTTTGAACACGTTAGTTAGTTTGTAACGTGTCAATTTTTAAAACGCAGTGCATAAAAAATTCTTTACAAACCTTGGAGCGTAAAAGTAAGATGTATTTTGGGTTGCGTATGATAAAAAAAGTGCAATGTTCGGTTGTAGAAGAAATCTAGTATGCAATAGTGTGTAAAAGGTCTTTTTTGCATAGTGATCGTAAAAGTCGTTTTTTTAACGAAAAATCGTATTGAAAGTTCCACTTTTTTTAATGCAAAAATCGTGAAAAAAAGTACGCTTTTTTTACTATTTTATTGAAATGTCAATTTGACGGTTGTCAATTCCGAAGTCCTTTTCGACTAAATTTCGACCAAGAGATCACTATCCAAAAAAACTACGTGTACAGGGTGTTTTTTTTTCGTTGATATTATAGTGTACATACTAAAGGTTAAGAGATACAAAAAAAGTAGTATACGTGTCTCGTCCTCTTTTTTAGTGGTTAGTTTAATGGCGTAATCAGAACTAGGCCAACTAGATTTGTTTAGGAAATACAGGGTGATTCTCAAAATCTGCTGTTTTTTGTAATCTCTTGCGAGTTTTTACGTAGATCCAGCGGCGTACTTAAAAAAATTATAAGGGTTTTGATTTTTGAGACATTTAGAAAATAATCATTTTTTTAATAAGATCTGTATCTGGATAGCTCATAAAATTACATTTCTTTTTACCATTGCAACGATATATAATGCTTAATATTTTATTTTATTGTAAATAGCGAAAATACCAAAAAACCCAAAACAATTAAGATTTTTTTTAGTGGTCCATAGATTGAGTCACCATTATTTTTGTTTTAGAATGACATTTCAACGTTTTTGTTTTAATGACAGTTAATACTAGTTTTATAATATTCTAAAATCGTAAGCAAGAATATCTTAAAATCAAAATTTTGCATAATTGTGATTTGGAAAAAAAAGAATATTTGTCCCATATTAATTATGAATTAGAAAAAATTGGAGTTTTATACCACATCTACAAAAATCTTTTTTCGCTTGTTGACACTTTCCTATTTCGAAAAAAACGTTGAAATGTCATTACCAAAAACAATTACTATTCAATCCATGGCCAACTAAAAAGATCGTATTATTTTGGGTTTTTTTTGGTATTTTGGCTATTTAGGATAAAATAGAATAATAAGTATTATATATCGTTGTAATGGTAAAAAACAATGTAATTTTATGAGCTACCCAGATATAGGGTGTCCCATTAAAAAAATGATAATTTTCAAAATATCTCAAAAATAACCACCCTTATAATTTTTTCAAGTACACCGTTGGATTCTACGTAAAACGTTGCATGTTTTTTGTATTTTCAAATTTTTTTGTAACTCCGCTAATTACGAAGTTACAAGAGATTACAAAATACAGCCTGTATTTCCTAAACAAATCTAGTTAGCGTAGTTCTGATTATGCCATTAACCTAACCACTAAAAAGAGGACACGACATGTATACTAGTTTTTTTGTATTTCTTACCCTTTAGTATGTACCCTATAATATCAACGAAAAAAAAACAACCTGTACAACACGTTTTGAAAGTCCTCCCTCGCGTTTTAATTCTACTCCATTCGTGCCGAAAGAGTAGCTTTACGCGCTTGTATCATAAATTACTACTATAGAACTTCAATTCTACTTGCCTGCTAATCTAATGAAGGTATTATGTTTTTTAAGATATTTTTTTAGAAATTGTCAACTGGTAACTATTGCTTTTGGTTTTTTGGCTGACCATTATTTTTACCAAATGCTTTTCTGTTATTTAACAAAAAGTTTTCAACACGATTAGCAGTTTTGTTATTTTTTTAAATTGCTATTTTCTTATTGTATCACTTTTAAAATATGATTTTGTTAGATTTTAGTTTGGATAATTAAAAATGCATGTGTGTACTTTTTACCATTTGAATTATATGGTTTCTTCACTGTATTTTCATATTTCTATTGTAAACATTGCCAAAGGTGTTCCATGTAATCTTTTAGATTATAAGTAAAAATACGTTGAAGTGTACTTTTGTTATATTTTGTATTTGAATGTAAATAGGAAATGGCTTACTAAATAAATTATAAAAATGGATTTACTTGTTTCATTATATCTAGATATTTATTAATACGATGTGCTGATATTGGTTTTTTTTCTGAATAATTGGTATATTATGCTACTCGAGAGATTTCAATAGTATTTGTTATTTGTTTAATAATTAAGGGGTTAGAACACTTTGAAATTGTGAGAAGTGCATCTAGTTGAAGGGAATACTCAAATTTATTAGAATAAAAAGGATACAACTGATTTTTATATAAAATCTGGAACATTTTAGTCATCTAATACTTAAGAGCTTTAAAATGACTTAACTTTAAGCAATGGTAATTATTGTTGGCGAATTTGTTATTAATTCAATGGTGAAACTGTGATTAGAAGCTGTAAAAGTTTTATGAATAATGCAGGGTCCACGAACTAGTGAGACCTACTTAAAATAGGTTGGTGGACCCTGTACAAGTTCATAAACACGTTTCTTCAATAATAATTTGTCTAACATTACCTATGCATCATTAATTTTAAACCTTAAATTAACAAAAATTGCCAAAAAACGAATTTTGTGACAACATACATATTGTGACATATATTAAACAAAGGGGGGAGTGGAGACTAAATTAATTCATTCATTCATGTAGTTCTGCACTTTACATAACAAATTTTATAATATTTAACACCTGTTAGTTATGTTTAAACAATTTGTAGTAACATTTTCCACATATTTCATGAATAAACTTAAAACTAAGATTTTCAATGCTTTTAATACTACATCCCGCCATTATTTTTGGCTCGGTTCATGCAAGTTAAACAACTGTTTTACCGACAGCTCACAACTACCATTTATTATGTCTATTAGCCCATACAACGATTTTATTTCCCGCTAAAACTCGCATCGTCGTATGTGGGAAACGATGAATATATATATATATATATATATATATATATATATATATATATGTTAGCCATGCACTATAGTACCCACCAATATTTAAAATAAAGCTGTGATCTATTCATTGGTTGCTGATTTGCTTATTTTTGACTTGTTGGTTTTTATCTTCGACCTTGTGTAAGGTCCGGCACAAGGAATTGGATCTGAGTCTAGGACCTGGCGCCCACTCCTTTCTTTTTTTTGTATTCTCTTTCAGCATAGCTGGAACCCTGCGACCCTCGCGGCGAGCTAGCCTAACTAGGCCGATAGTTACCAGCCGGCAAAATAACCAATATAACTTTCGCCAAAAGGTAAGGCCGACCGTCTATCTTCCCTTACAGTGTATGGAGGTATTTACAAGATTGCTGTTCAGAATTATGCTTTAAGTGCTGTGGGGTTTGGATGGCAGTTATATTTACTCCATATAATTTGTTCCGCTTCTTCAAATATGTATTCGACTAACTGTATTTTCCCTACTTTGTTTTGTCTTGATTCTGCGGTATGGCATACCAATTTTGTTTTTTTGATTATATAGATGCAAAGTACGAAAGCTC
>CALNHX010008470.1:0-60260 GCA_940337035.1 Agriotes lineatus | reverse complement strand
TGTTAACGAAAAATTTCCGTTAATAATTAAAGAAAAAATACAAGAAAGACGTAAACTAAGAAAAAGATGGCAGATCACTAGAAACGAGACCGATAGGAAAAATTTTAACAATGCAGCCAAAGACCTTAAACAGTTATATATTATATTATAAAAGGCCTCAAACATCATATCCACCAATAAAAGATCAGGATGATAACTGGTCTAGAAGCAATAAAGAAAAGGCTGCAACGTTTGCAAATCATTTGACAAAAGTTTTTGAACCACACGATCTCAATGCACCAGACCACCAAATCCAGAAATTCCTCAATGCACCTTATGAAATGGAACCACCAATACAAAACATCACTCTCGCTGAAGTTACAAACACCACTAGCCGGCACATCAACCCCAAGAAAGCTCCAGGGTATGACCTGATCAATGGGAAAGTGCTACAGGAACTGCCTCCCAAAGGATATAAAGCCATACAACAACTCTTCAACGCAATTTTAAGAATTGGCTATTTTTCTAGCCCCTGGAAAGCACAAGCTATACTACTATTAAAATCTGGAAAAAACGCAAATGACACAACATCCTACCGCCCCATAAGCTTGTTGCCCATTCTTTCTAAGGTGTTTGAGAAAATCTTCTTGCAAAGACTTGGATCTTGGATAACAACGAACTTATTCCCGATCATCAGTTTGGCTTTCGAAGACAACACGGAACCATCGAACAAGTCCACCGAATAATAAATATAATTCATAACGCCTTTGAAGCGAAAATGTACTGCTCAGCAGCATTCTTGGACATCAGCCAGGCTTTTAATAAAGTCTGGCATGAAGGGCTACAATATAAAATTAAACAACATCTACCGCATGGTTACGTCATCATCCTTCAATCCTACCTAATGGGAAGACACTTTTTCGTAAAGTATCAAGATAAATCAACAAACCTGCTATCAATAAAGTCAGGAGTACCACAAGGCAGTGTCTTAGGACCTCTGTTCTACCTCCTGTACATGGCTGATCTACCAAGCACCAGCAGCACTACAGTTGCCACATATGCAGATGATACTGCTATACTCACCGTACATCAAGATTCAATAGTTGCAACACAGCACCTTCAGGAATTCTTAAACATACTCCAAACTTGACTTGGAATGGAAAATTAAAGCCAATGAATTAAAATCACTACATGTCACCTACACATTAAATCGAAACACCTGCCCACCGGTTACGCTAAATGGTCAACAACTTACACAAGCAGACGACACCAAATATCTTGGACTCCATATAGACCGACGTTTAACTTGGAGAAAGCACATCTTCACGAAACGGAAGCAACTCGGACTCAAGCTACGGCAGATGTACTGGTTGTTTGGGGGGCAATCCCAACTCACACTCGAAAACAAACTACTGTTGTACAAGGTCATTCTTAAACCCATATGGAGTTATGGGATTTAACTGTGGGGCACAGCGAGTACTTCTAATCTGGAGATCCTACAGCACTTCCAGAATAAAGTACTACGACTAGTAGTCGACGCCCCTTGGTATGTTCCGAACACCAGAATAGCAGAAGATTTACACATACCTACCATTAAAGAAGAAATTCAGCGATTTAGAGTTAATTACTGTGCTAGAACTGAAGTTCACCCTAATGTGCTTGCGCGAACATTATTTGAACCCACTGGTGCAGTGCAACGGCTAAATAGATTTAAACCTAACGATCTAATAGCCAGGTTTAATTAGGCTTACTTAATGACAATTAGACTCACTGTGTATTGTGTAATCTATGTTCCTACAGTATCATCACTGGGATATATATATATATATATATATATATTAAAGGGGAATCTTCACTGGAAGCATATCCTGCATGTCATTATTTGTATGTACATATCTGTAATAACTGTCCAATCAATTACTTATTGTCCAACGGACAGATTGTAAACATCATGGTGTTAAATAAAAAATAAAGATGCAATAGATTATCGATGTTTGATAAGGTAGGTGCTTCCACATCTTTTTGTTAAAAAACATGATTTTATTTTCGTTTACTAACATGTTATATTTATTTAATAATAGCATTAATCAATTTTGCCCAAAATAAGTGGGTAACTCTTATTGGGTCCAGGTTCGCTTCAAGTTCACTTTGACTGATACAAAGAATACCAAATAACAGAAATTACATTTATTCAACAGTATGTACATATGAAACCTTAATTGTAAAAATAAATCAGTATATAAACTATTCCAAATCGTAGGCATAAAATAAAATTCAATTCGGTTCCGGTTATGGTCAAGCCACCCAAATTGCAGAGGCGGTCTGGGCTCTCAACTGTTTGACAGTCGCTGGAACTTCCCAGGATGATTGGTAGAGGTTGGCAGTACTGCGAATGAAAACAAATGTTAGTGCGAGTACATGGGTTGTGTGAGGTTATCAGTTCCTTTAGTTAATGAAAGCACGATGTTATCAGTTACTTTATTTAATGAAAGCAAAGACATTTTCAAATACCACCTGAATGGACTTTCTCTTGTTTCCCACGTGCGCGACCGCGGAATGTGACTTAGTGATAGCAGTGGGTGATAAAGGCTATCTGGGTTAGATAGATCACGAGTGCCGAGATCGTACAATCACGAGGTTTGAGGTATGTGACTTTTGACCCGCGGGAATTGACTATTATGCGGGACGCTTTACTGTGGCACCATGTTCCGGACACCTGCTTATAATGGCGGCGAAGCTGTGGGGGAGTTTCAAGACTTCGAATTCTTTACAGTAATGCAGCCCGATATTAGGTTTGCGTTGTCTTGTATTAATACATTAGGGAAGCTGCGGAAATAGAAATAATTTAAAATAGCACAGCCCGATCTCAGGTTTGTGCTATTGCAAATTAGTAAATTGGGAACACTTCGGGACTTTGAATTATTTCAAACTGAATAATTTCAAATCGCGCAGCCCGATCTCAGGTGTGCGCTATTTGAAACGAATAAGCTACGGGACTTTGAATTATTTCCAAGTAGTGCAGCCCCATCTCAGGTTTACGCTATTTGAAACCAATAAAGTGGTGCAGCTTCGTGAATATGAACTAGCCAGTCTGGACGCTTCCTGAATCCCAGGTGTGTGCCGTTTTAAATTAATAAATTATTAGAGTTTCGTGAATATAAGCTGATTATTGACGCGCCCCGAATCCCAGGTATGCGTCATTTTAAATTAATACATTTTGAACTTAAGTAAGCTGGTCGGGGAGCTAGATCTAAATTTTCTAGAAGAATTCTGGTATATCTGGTGCTCCGGCCGACGAAGAGCGGGGGATTGGGTAGGACGGTCGGAATAATTTTCGAAATAATTCTTTTCGAGTTCGCGGAACAATTTCGGTTTTATAAGTTGTTGTCGCCGTCACGGGCATCAAGGCTGTAGGGGAAAGTGCGCACTGGACGATTTGTCGTTTCATCCGCGAATAACGATGAACTTGCAGTCTCGAGCAAACTGGAACTTTTATAAAGTTGAGTATGCGAAATTTTAAATACCCATAATATTTGATTATGACTAATTCGCATTTAAAATCAGAGCAAAACGTTAATCCATTGTAGCATACCAGATTTGGTTTTAATTAATTCTGAAACAGCTTGGATACCGTTCTCAAACTTTGGAAACTTGTTGCAAATTTGTCAGGTCCTTTAATGTAACTGACCCAACTTTTTCTCTAAATCCTTCCGCAGCTAGTGTTTATTAGCTTTCATCTTAAGTTTTTTTTGCATCAGCCTTTACATTATTATCACGGAGACCTCTGTTATGAGGTAACTGTTCCTAAAATTGAATCAGAACAATTAAAAATTAACAATAAAAGTTATTTAGCTGAACCACTATGTGGTTGTGCTTGAAGTTCATACCCACAACAATAAACTCGATTCCAGATTCAGCAATTCTGACTTGGATGTAAGCAGGACACAAATCCACTTTGCGTAATGTACTGTAAATAAATAGTAGGTAATTATTACATACTTACTATGAAAAAATGTATATTTACGGGGTTTTCCTTATTCCTTTGCCTCGTGTATGAAATTTTCTCCCTCCATGAATACAAAACCACCGAATTGAATAGAATTTTAATGCAGGGTCCATGTACCTTGTTATGTTTTTGTTTATGGCCGACTGAACGATCCTTGCATCCTTTTTGGAAAATTGAACAAATTTCGATTTGCATAGTTTTTTTACACGAAATTTCAACTTCTAAAACATGTGCATCTAGCGCTAATAAAATTGAAAATTTCAAGAAAATACACTATCAAAGGAATACTTGTCGAATAACCCAACAAGAGAAACCTGTAGAAAACCATAACCTACAATTCATCCACAACTAAAATCCAAAGTGTTAATTAAACAAATAAATGAACAACGTCACTTGCTAGTAATTATAAGAAGACTGAAAAAGTGGGGAATCAACAAAATTAAGCACCTCTCAACAATTAGGTTCTTGTTTTTTCATGCTGCACAATTGTTTCAAGGTCAAGCAACCTAACGAAAATTAGCATTTGCCCAATAATTTTGAACATCTTTAAGAAAATACAAAGGAAAAAAAATCAAAAATAAACTAATTTCCAAATAACTACAACTTAAAAAAGTTTGGTGAAAAAGGATAATGGAACAACCACCCCGAAACCATTCTCTTAAAAAAATATTGTGATTTCCAGCCTTCTAACCAGTTAAACTCACAATTTGATTATAAGTACTTATAAAGTATAAAGACGAACTCCACATCAATTTCACATTGCACAGTACTACACCAAACTCAGAACACAAACTTGAATAAATGCAACAATTAACAGTTTTAAATCATTTTAGTAATAGTTTTAGGTTATTGAAAACGGTATTCTTAAAGTTTCTCGATATCCACCTGCGCATATCCGACAGTTCACCAATTTTTTTTCTGGCTCTACCGGACAGTGCAGTAGACATTCCCTTTAAAAAATGCAGTTCATCAATTTATGTCAACCTTGTATTTTGTCAAAAATTGCTTATTTGTGGTGCTAATTAAAACTGTATAGTTATCGTGTAACAAGATATTTAAATTTATTTGAAACATGGGTGTACCAGAAGTAATAAAGCAAAAAAGTAGAGTATAAACTTTTATTTTGTTTTATAACAAGCATTTGTTACTGTGAAAAGAAAAAACCATAAATTATTAAAAAAATTATGTACTTAGTTATTTGTTTAGAAAACTTCTGATCATGTTACAGCTCTGCCATTTGGAAGATGAAATCAATCTTCAATTAAATTTTCACTAACACTTATCCAGAAGCCAGCGAGCAGTATGAATAGTGAAAGTCAACACACATTCTTGAACAAAAACCTACTTATTTTTTTTCTAGTACGTCTTCATATGTTTAACTAGACTATTTTTCGTTGTTGCTTCATGTTTCCAAATAGCATTTGACTAAGGTTTTTCTTCTGTGTTACGCCTGTCCATATGGTTAACCAAGATAGTTTTCTTCCCTACTTTATATTTGCAAATAGAAGACGAATTAGGTTTTTCGCCTGTATGTATCCTCATAACATGTTTTTCTAAAGTACATTTTGTAGCTGCTTTATAGTTGCAACACAAACATGAATAAGGCTTTTCGCCTGTGTGTGTCTTCATATGATTGACCAAGTTATCTTTCCTTTCTGTTGTATATTCACAATTGGAACAGGAATGAAGTTTCTCGCCTGTATGTCTCCTCATATGGTACACTAACCTATATTTGTCGGCTGTTTTAAACTCACAAGTAAAACATGAATAAGGCTTTTCTCCTGTATGTGTTCTCATATGAACTACTAACTTCTGTTTCTCTGCTGTTTTATATTTACAAGAAGAACATGAATAAGGTTTTTCGCCTGTGTGTCTCTTCATATGATTAACTAAATTACTTTTATGTGCTGCTGTATATTCACAAATGGAACAGGAATGCAGTTTTTCGCCTGTATGTCTCCTCATATGTAAAGTTAGAGAATGTTTGAATGCTGTTTTATATTTGCACATAGAACATGAATAAGGTTTTTCGCCAGTATGTAATCTCATATGTTCAACTAACCTCGCTTTCTTTGATGCTTTATATTTGCAAATCGAACATGGATAAGGTTTTTCTCCTGTATGTGTCTTGTTGTGGATAAGTAACTGATAATGGTTTGCAGTTTTATATGCACAAATAGAACAGGAATGAAATACTCTTGTATTCCTGATCATATTTTCGAAATCTTTCCAACTGTTATGTTTTGCTACATATTCAGAAATACGGGGAACAGAAAATGCTTTCTCTGATAGACTTCCATTTGCTGCAGACGTAACAAGCAAGTCATCTTTTGTATCAGGTTCTTCCAGCTTAATATTTAGTTCATTATCGGCCATGTCGTCAATAGTGTCTGCAACGATCTCTTGATTTACATCTAAGTTTCCAAATATTTTATTCTCATCAATTCTAAGCAATGGTTCCTGTAGCTTGTTGGTCAATGTTGCATGCGTAACAAGCAATTCCTCTTTTATATCTACTTCCTCCACCTTGATATCACTCTCTTCTTGTTTAATACTCAATTCAATATCAGCTGTGTTGTTGATAGTGTCTTCAGCGATCCCATGCTTAGCTTCGAAGTTTCCAACTATTTTATTTTCATCAACCTTTTGCAGTGGTTCGGGCAACCTGCTGGTCAAAGCATTAAGCAAATTATGGTGAACCAATTCCTGTGCCACGTCCATTATTACATCAAAATGAAGAATTCGTATTTATTAATTGCAATATCTGAAAACAAAATCCTGTTAGGTTAAGGAAGTTACGCTTATGAAACGTTAACCAATTCCTTATAACTTAGAACTTATAACGGAGTTCGGTATAATATTTTACTTACATGTAATAACAGAAAATTTGAAAAAGCAACTAATACAGAGAACGGACTAGCAACAAACAACAGCCCGGCGATGACGCGAAGCGATTTGATAAAATGAAATTCAAAAGAACTACTCTTTTGTAAGTGTGTCCAGCAACGCCGTTGCTATTACCAGTACTCAAGGCTCTAGACTTCTTCAGCGGTGATGACATTTGATCTATCAGTGTGGTGGGAATTGAATTTACCCTGACAATAAAGGGTATTTAATTGTAAATCTTAAATAGTTTATAACTAATTAAAGATTATTATTATATTTAACGTAACTAAGCTAAAATCAAAATATAAAACTAATAATAATTAGTGAGAATGTACTTTATGTTCTACTGAATGAGATTCTGTTGCATCACTTGAGCAATGAAATGTAGCCGCCATCTTGGAAATAATTACAGAGTGTCTTTCATTTCTCACCTTCACAGTCCTGTATTTCCTTTATTGATTTTCCGATCGATTTCAAATTTTCATCAACTATACTACCCTTTAAAAGGGCTATTTTTACAGCTTTAGAATAATTATACTGCAAACCAGAAGCCTACTGCGATTAATTATAATGCGAAACATTGCAAAATCACAGTAGGCCTAGTTTTATTGAGAAATAGCTATTTATGCAACAAGTGCTAAAAGTCGTCTTTTATGCGCGAGACATGAAAATTATGAAACGAAGCCGAAGGCTGAGTTTCATAACATGTCTCGCGCATAAACGACTTTTAGCACGCGTTGCATACAATATTTTATCTACGACCTTAATTTTACCGTTATTAATCCATAAATATCGATTTAAGAAAGGTTCGCATCTGCGACGCTGCGTCATAATGAATAGTAGGCCTGCGCCGCTGGCGATTGTTTGGCCACGCCCGTGCTGTCAAGGTTGAGTTACGAAATGTAATTATTGATACTCCACATATGACTGTATTCATTACATAACGCTTTAATTATTTCAAAAACGCTTTACCTGTAACGCAAGAAGCAACTAGAATAGCTTTACCACTTCACTTGCAGTTCAAAATTGTAGTTTTGAACTCGCTTCACTTTTAGCACATGTGCTAAAAGTAAACAGCTGATTTCTTTAAACACGGTAAACTATAAAACGTCACTTTTAGTGAAACAAGCTAGCGCTAAAAGGCCTACTTTTAGTAGTGGTCGTAGATAATAGCTATTTATGCAACAAGTGCTAAAAGTCGACTTTTATGCGCGAGACATGAAAATTATGAAACGAAGCCGAAGGCTGAGTTTCATAACATGTCTCGCGCATAAACGACTTTTAGCACGCGTTGCATACAATATTTTATCTACGACCTTAATTTTACCGTTATTAATCCATAAATATCGATTTAAGAAAGGTTCGCATCTGCGACGCTGCATCATAATGAATAGTAGCCTACGCCGCTGGCGATTGTTTTGGCCACGCCCGTGCTGTCAAGGACAGGTACGAAATTTAATTATTTATACTCCACATATGACTGTATTCATTACATAACGCTTTAATTATTTCAAAAACGCTTTACCTGTAACGCAAGAAGCAACTAGAATAACTTTAAAACTTCACTTGCAGTTCGAAATTGTAGTTTTGAACCTCCCTTCACTTTTAGCACATGTGCTAAAAGTAAACAGCTGATTTCTTTAAACACGGTAAACTATAAAACGTCACTTTTAGTGAAACAAGCTAGCGCTAAAAGGCCTACTTTTAGTAGTGGTCGTAGATAAAATTATTTAAAACAGTTGCTCCAAATCACAAAAATAGTCGAAGCCGGTTTAATAATGTACAAAATTATGTACAGAACAGGTAAAAACACCTTAATGATTTTAATCATACTAAAAAGTAGGATGAATTACATTAATTCGCAAAGAGAACCAATTACAGTTGGTAGGACTTGAATCTGTGCTCCCGTGGGCTTTATCCGCTCGGCTAAAAAATAGTTGCCTCTCGTATTTGCTTACCGTTACATTATAAAGCACGCAGTGACTACAGAGTCAATCTAGAGCGAAGTGTGTTCGACTAGTGCTGATTAATACTTGACACATGCACCGACGCAGGAAAAATACGCGTTTATGTATAAGGATACCAACAGAACCATATTAAAAATAAACACACGTCATTGGAAGTCTGCTGAATTTACGCCGTTCGGTGACTTATTACTTCCTTTTACAATAAAGGAAGTATTGGATTCACCCCAAAAATTCGAAATTGAGTTTTCAACAAATCTTTACGTTTTAGAGTCTCCTGATCCCAAAAAACATATTTTTTTTCATTGGTCTGTCTGTCTGTGTGTGTGTCTGTCTGTCTGTGAACAGAATATCTCAAAAACGGAAAGAGGTATGGCGTTGAAACTTCATATATAAGTTTTGTGTACTATGTAGATGCGACAGCAAGCTTTTGAAGAAAATCGCATAATCGGAAGTAGGTGTTTACTCTTGTAATTTTTCAGTTTTTTTCGATTTTTTCAAAAACGGCTCAAACGATTTTTTTTAAACTTTACATTTTTATTACATTTTTAATGTGTATTGATGTGAGATAGGTGATTTTCCAGTTGAATACTTCTAAAATGGGTTTCTTTTGTTTTTTTTTCTATTTTTTTATTAACCCCTATTTTAAATAGAACACCCTGTATATTGTTACATTTTTTAATTCAGCTTAAAATTCTAGAGAAAAAATGTCTCTTGAACTAACACTCTATTTTGTACCGTTTTTGTAAAATTTGTAATTTTGGAAAAATTTTGACAAATGCTTAAAAATTTAAAATCAAATTTTTGGCTAATTATAAGATTACTGTAAAAGGAAGTTGTGTGCGTGTATCACACCAGATTTTTACACTCACATACAACAACAAAAAACGTCATTGCCAACTTGTAGTGCTTGCATCTAATTAGACTTTCTAACATTAAGCAAACACCTCCCACGCACTTCTCCTTCCTGAAAGTAGCCTTCCTAATTATCTCATCATCATCATCATCACCACCAAGCTTTCTAAGCAATTAATGTTAATTTTCCCCACAAAAACCGTTACTCATAAGCATCACATCAATTGGGGAAGAACCGTAATGGTCCAGGTTCGTTTAATTGGTGACACGGTTTCATCTCATGTATATTATCTCAATTATCTTAAATCTCGGGTAGCTCTTCATCATCATTTATCAGGGAAGGTCGATTGTTGCACATTTCGCCACCACATTTACCACACATGTTGGTGCATGCAAGTCCCCTTCGACGACATTCCTATCTTTGATTACAAACTACTTTGCAGATGCGGAAAATGGGTTTTAGTAGGTTTTCGGAAGAAGGAGGGTCAATTGTGGGGATTAGTAACAAATAATTTCCTTTCTTCCATCTCCAATTAGTTGCTGGAAACGAAACCCCACGCAAAGTCTGAACTTGGTAGAAAACTCGAAAACTGTGTTGGGCCAGTGCTCCAGAGGTTGGTGGGAGTACTGAGAGATCAAACTTCCCGTAGATCGATTATTTTGCTATAATTTTTTATTCCACCTAAATCTTGCTTTATTTTGGTCTTTTGATGAAACACGACCATTGTATAATATTGTTACGAAATATGCCCACCTTTAGCAATATCTTTATCATTGAATGTAGCTACTTTCTTTGTGTAGAGTTTTAACGTCCCCCAAAACTCTTTCGGTCGCTGACTGTTGAATACTCTTTGTGGTCGATGTTTTGGGCATTAGCATATAACATTTATAATTTATTTCAGCTAGTGCAATCACTATTACTAGCAGAACAGTATCCTCACTTACTTTGATTTTTTGTTGACCTTTGTTAGACAATTTTAGGGCAGCGTTTACTATGTAAGTATAAGGTTTTTTTTGACAAAAAGGAAATAAAGTTTATTTTATTGGAGATAGTTCTAAAAAAAATTGTCTGTGTCATAGATGGAAAATTTGCATCGTTTACAACGCCTCTTTCTGATGTTCTTAAATGCTTCGCATCTTTGATACTATATGCATTTTCATTATAGCCATCAGAAATAATAGTACAATCATTACTATAGTTTCATTTTAAGTAATCAGCGTCGCTACCGCAAATTTGAGAAAACGACACGGGTTTAGGTGAAACCACTTTATGCAAGAGATAACCATCGCCTATGACAAAATTCAGCTCTACAGGTAGTTCTTCAGTACTGGGGCAACATTCCTCTAATATATCAATTAAGGAGGACTTTGTTCTTGTTCGTAGTGAATTGAGATGTAGGTCTTGAATCTAGCTTACATTTCAAGCATAATTTCAATTGTTGATTAATTTTCACGGTACAAAAGTTATTCGATGGAACAGTGAGTTTAAATTGATGTTTACTTCTTGACTGCCGGCTTTTATAATTTTTGTCATAGCTGCCATATTTTTTACTTTGTCTTTACACGAAAATGTTGCTTTGTCAAAAGATTTCCCAATGAATTTGTTTAACGATGCTTGACCAATTACTTCTATATACTTACAATTTACTGTTTCATCTGTTTTTACAACAGTACTTATCGACATTAAGGAATCAGCAGGGCAGAGTAAAAATTTTTTTGAATCAACGGTATCTCGTAGTCTACGAAAGTCGCGTAGCTCTACATGTTGATTACTATATGCAGTTGATATACCTGTTAATTTCTCTACTGCACTTTTGACATTTGTAGTGACAGGAATGGTATTTACCTAGTTTAAGACCGAAGAATCTGTGAGATCTCGACCATGAGTAAGTCCTTCTTCCACCTTTATTGATGTCATCAACACCTGTTTGATAGTCATGTCGCTCCAGATTCCACTCCACATTTTGGATGTTCGTCAAATAGTAAAATAACCATTGCCAAAAAATTTGTTATAATCTTTAGCTATACGAGTTTCAAATTCTGACATGAGCTGCGCTGATTTTGCTTAGTGATTCTAACCTGCGGCATGCAAAAAAGGTAACATACACTGAACTGAATGTAATTGACACTCACTCATTCTGTCAGCTCTCACATACGTAACTATTATTTGCACTAGAGTGCCGCCGTACGGCTTTTAGAAGTCTCAAAATCAAAATTAATTCTAATAGTAACGAAATGGGTGTTATGTTATCCTAAAATTCATGCTGTAGAGGCATTCAATTAAACACCTCTATCAACTTAACACCTTTATTTAGCACTTACAACTTGTGAAAATAGTGATCAACGAGGTAAAATAACTAAAGAAAACAAGGAATTTAGATTACGTAAATAACACAAAACAATTTTTTACACGTGAGCGTCACTATCGCACTGCACATCCCTGCGCCAGCGCCGGTCGCGCTTGTGAAAAGGGCGTCTGACAAGTGCTGCCCTCGCTCAGTCTCCCCCTCTAGATCGTAAATAACGTCCTCGGATACGATCTAGAATGCATTCTTCTTGGGTCTGCCTCTTTTTCTCAAGGGTTGATGTGGCGTCTCTTAGGGGTCGCCTAAAAAGAGAGTGAGGTCTGATATGTGGTATTTCCTTTTTATCAGGTGGCATTCTATAAGGTGGAATAAAGATAGGTGCTTGGTCACCAGTTTCTATACAGTGTTCAGCAAATGGTATGGGTTCTCTCCCTGGACTGAACACCGTTGAATATTTTGGAATTAATCGATTTAATTGATATTTCTGATCGCTAATTAAATTAGCACCTTCATCCTCACGTAATTACAATTCTGCCACTTTTATAGATAGGGCTGATGCGTCTGTAGAGCTGGTGGTCTCGTTTTCTTTGAATTCGATGTCTTCTGCGAAGTTGTATATGGAGGCGGGGTCGTCAGCGAAGCCCCAGGTAGCTTGACCGTAGTTAATCACCACTCCCGCTTTCTGCAAAAAATCCACTCCCAAAAGCGTCCTGTTATTGGGCAATTCCGGTAGGATCATCAGGTCATTTGGAATGATGCGATTTGCGACTTCTAAATTTACATGAGCGATGAAGATATTTTTTTACGTGTTATACCGTCTGCGTAAGCGATGGTCACTTGAGACGGAGTAAAAGGATGCTGCTCCGATTTCAAATAATCATAAACGCGGCGTCCTGCTATACTGGCCTGTGCTCCAGAATCGGCGTAGGCGACACCTTCGCGGTCCAATAGTTTGAACGGTAGCAGTGATTTGGTGCAGGGTACTGTCACAACACAGGCTTCCATGACTGTTGAGTAATTTAATGAAGCAACCCTGTTAGACATAGGCGGTGGTCGATTTCCTTTGCAAGTTTGGAAGTTTGCGCGCACCGTTCCAATAGCTCCGCATTCGTAAAATTTGATAGGAGCAGGTGCGTTCGATGATCCGGACGAAGTTTGCGGTACGACACCTTGTGGCGAGCTGCGTGAAGCTTGCTTTCGTTCGCGGATTTTGCATTCTTCCAGCAGATGTCCAAAATGTTTGCAATAGCTGTAACTCTCACTTTGTTTGCTGACTTTGTCAGGCTGTTGCACATATGATACCGGTTTGTCCGAAGGCTGTAACTCCTGGAGGCACTGTTCGGCTTCGGTCGCGAGTTTTAAAAGTTTATCATAAGAAGTAACTTTGCTTCGCGAAATGCGTTTGCGAATCCGGCGGTTCAATAGGCCGTATATCATGTCCAGTTGTATAATCTCCGACGGAATGTGTTCTATTTGAGAGAAATTGGATCTCGCGTGGCTAACAAAAATATCGGTTGGCATATTTTCTGATTGCAAGGACAATCAGAAAATATGCGCACCGTTCCAATAGCTCCGCATTCGTAACATTTGCTGGGAGCAGGTGCGTTTGATGATCCGGACGAAGTTTGCGGTACGACACCTTGTGGCGAGCTGCGTAAAGCTTGCTTTCGTTCGCGGATTTTGCATTCTTCCAGCAGATGTCCAAAATGTTTGCAATAGCTGTAACTCTCACTTTGTTAGCTGACTTTGTCAGGCTGTTGCATATATGATACCGGTTTGTCCGAAGGCTGGAACTCCTGGAGGCACTGTTCGGCTTCGGTCACGAGTTTTAAAAGTTTATCATAAGAAGTAACTTTGCTTCGCGAAACGCGTTTGCGAATCCGGCGGTTCAACAGGCCGTATATCTAGTCCAGTTGTATAATCTTCGACGGAATGTGTTCTATTTGGGCAAAATTGGATCTCGCGTGGCTTACAAAAATATCGGTTGGCATATTTTCTGATTGTCCTTGCGCAAACAACTCACGATAGATCTGATACGCCGGTTTCTGAGGGCCGTAAGAGTTCCTAATCGCAGTTTCAAAGTCTTTCCAGTTTGTAATACTCGATTTTACACCTAGCCACCACTTTCCCGCATTACCTGTTAGCAACATAGACAGTCCGCGCATATCATTGTCTTTTGAAATGTTTAAAAAATCGCGATACGTGTTGATGGCATCCATAAACGCGGCGACCTTTTCGTCTTTATTGCACGAAAAACGCGCAGTACATTCCGCGAAGTTTCCCTAGGCAATAGTTGGCGTAGGCGTTATTGCTGATGGTGTGGAGCCATGTGAACGCAGCTGATCTTGGATATCGGACTGAATTTGCCGCAACTGCTCGTTGACGCGAGTTTCGACCCCCGCAAGTAACATTTGCAGTTGCTCAGTGGACATTTGTACTACTGGAGAATTCACCATTGTTACAGCTGTTGGTTGCGGTGCAGTTGAAAAAGTTGATGACTGCGCACTGAGGTTTTTAATGCGCTCACTACGACGCGAGTCTTTTGACATGAATTTTGTACCAATATTATATTAATACAAAGATCAAGAGTAAAAGTCAGTAACAAATTAAGCTACTAAATAGAAAGGAGTCTGAAAAAATCGTGCACTAACACGGGCAGCTCCTTAAAGTCACTAGTTAAACTTACTTAACAAAATAAGGAGTGTGAAAAAATCGCGCACTAACACGAGCAGTTCCTTAAAAGTTGCATTATTTAGTAAAAGGAGTCTGAAAAACGTGCACTAACACGTGCAGTTCCTTTACTTCAAATTTCAAACGCGCACAAAAGCGCTATAGTACATACAAATACGCTTACCTTTTAATAAGACGAGAGACAGAGATCTACAGGGTGTTCCATTTAAATACATCGAAATAATTATATTTGCTGATTATGAGTTCTCTGTACAGCTTTAATACTCAGAGCCTGAAAAGAGAACTATTTGTACATTTAATGTAATGACGTATAGGATTTTGGTGTATTGGCATTTGTTTTGTTTAATCTGATTTTATTTAACCTTGGAATTAATTTATTCCTGCATTTATCGTTTTTGCGTGTTTATTATTTCTTGTATCAACACTGACTGAATTTATATTTTGAAACCTGGTTTTGCGTTTTAATTTTTGGAGGGTCAAGTGTTTAAATTATTATTTTAGCGGCGTTTGTTTGTTATCCCTTGAACTAAAGCATCTTAAGGGGCATAAATTGTTTTTTTATGTTCAAACATGCATATCTAAAAAACAGTTTAATTTAGAGTTATGAAGTGACATCTCAAAAGAAAGCACATTAAAAGGACTTTTCAAAAATATAAAAATATATTCGGCGTTCTATTTGAAAAAAAATCGAAATGATTAAATTTGCAAATATTGAGCACCCTGTATTGCATTAATGCCTAGATCCACCATTTTACATTTGAAAGGCAGTTCACGAAAATCATAATGTTTTGATAACGTTTTGCTTCATTCAATTGTTTTCTGTTGCTTACAGCAGCCGCCTGAAGTTCAGCATTTTTTTGAATAAAATCGTTAATATCTCTAAAAAAGTTGACGCTAGACCCACACAACTTGATATCAAAATGATGAGTATTTCAATGCAAAACTTTTAAGCTAAACATTTATAGACTATCCAGATATTTTAGACAGGTAGTGTAGCAAGAAAACCAGAGTCTGGACATCCAATCCGACAAATGCAAGAGGTTATTCATAATGCACGAAACATTCAGGCAATCATTCAACTTCATTGAGAAAATTAAGCCAAAAATTAATTTATCGTATGAAGTTTGCCATAAGTACAATATTAAAAAAAAGATTTGAAGCTTTTTCCTTACAAAATTCATATGGAGTCACCAAATTTTACCACGAGATTTTATTGCACGTCAAATCTTTTCTGAATGGTTTCAGAACAACTTAAACAATGATGATACCATGAGCATTACATTTTACACCGACGCAGCATGGTTCTATTTGCATGGACATTTGAATTCACTCAATATAAGGCTTTGATCTGAAGAAAATCCCCATCGTTTTTCGAAGTTCCTCTCCATCCTCTTAAAGTCGGACTGTAGGTAACGATTTCAAGTCGGCGAATTATCTACACATTTTTTTAAGAAAACGTGATTGCTAATTTCTATATTAACAATATGCTTCAACCTTTCGTAATGATGATGAAATCAGAAGAGGCTACTTTCAGCAGGATAATGCCTCGGCGCATACTGCAAATATGTATTTTTTTCTTATATGAATTTTACGACGACCGTTTAATTAGTGTCAATTTATTTCCCCCTTAGTCTCCGGATATAGCAGTTCAAGATTTCTTTATATTTCCGTATTTGAAAAACAAAGTTTACATTAATAATCCCCAAAATTTAATAGAACTTAGAAACACAATCGCCCATGAAATCGTTCAACTTACACCCGCTATTTTCAATAATCTATTTGAAATTTTAAAGAAAATAATGCAGTTATGTTAAAGAATGGATGAGATCACTTTGAACAATTACCGTAATTTTTGACGTTTAATCAAGCTGATGTCTTGTTTGAGGTTAATTTTGTAAATTGGCTGATGTCTTGTTTGAGGTTAATTTAGTAGATTAGCAAATGGCTGTTAATCCTAAAACAGAAATTCAATGGCACTCTCTGTCCCGCTCTGGCGTTATGAATACCCTGTTACTTGACAATCTCTGTACATTACGGTAGTTCTTTTAAATTACATTTTATCTAATCATTCTAATCTCTATCCCCTGATGGCGTGGACGTATGTAATGGTGGTTTTATTAGAAACCATATTGTGCTTTGTGGGTTTAGCTAACATTGTTTGTTGATAGTCTATTCTCTGTATTAGTTGCTTCTTTCAATTTCATATTAACCTATGTAATATGTAAGTAAAATATTAGAAGTCTATCATAAGGAATTTATCAAATTCTGCTTAAACATAACCCCCTTAACCTAACTGCATTTTGTTTTCAGAGACTGAATTTAATAAATACAAACTCCATTTCTACTATAATAATGGATGTGGCGCAGGAATTGGTTAACCATAATGTGCATTATTCATTGACCAGCAGGCCCCACGAACCACTGCTCAAGGATGAACATAAAATAGTTGGAAAATTAGATATAAAGCAAGGGATCCTTGAACGCATTATTGACAACACAGTTAGTACTGGATTGAGTGTTAAACAGGAAGAAATTGATGTGAAAGTGGAGGAAGATTATATAAAAGATGAATCTCTTGTTACGCCTGCAGCATTGACCAGTAAGTTACACAAACCACTTTTTAAAATTGAAGAAAATAAAGTAGTTGGAACCTTAGATGTAAAGCAAGAGATGGTTGTAGGCACTATCGACAACATGGCTGATAATGGATCAAACGTTAAGCTGGAAGCAGTTGATATAAAAGATGAATTGCTTGTTACGCCTGCAGCAAGCGGAAGAGCATCAGCGGAATATGGAGCAAAACATAATAGTTGGAAAGACTTTGAAAATATGGTGATGGCGACAAAAGTATTTCACTCGTGTTCTATTTGTACATATAAAACTACAAGGTATAGTGAGTTACTTATCCACAACAGAAGACATACAGGTGAAAAACCTTATGCATGTACTATTTGTGGGTATAAATCAACAAATAAATATGAGTTAGGTATGCATAGAAAGAGGATCCATACAGGGGAAAAATCTCATTCATGTATTATTTGCGAGTATAGAACAGCAGAGAAAAGTAATTTAGTTATACATATGAGGACACATACAGGGGAAAAACCTTATTCCTGTTCCATTTGTGATTATAAAGCAGCAGTGAAAAGTACTTTAGTGAAACACATGAGGACACATACAGGGGAAAAACCTTTTTCCTGTTCCTTGTGCGAATACAAAGCAGCACGTAGAGGTGTATTAATTCTCCATATAAAGACACATACCGGCGAAAAACCTCATTCTTGTTCTATTTGCAAATATAAAACAACAAGAAGAAGTAGATTGGTTAACCATATGAAGAAACATAACAGAGAAGAAAAAGCTTAGTCATATGTTATTTACAAAGATACAGCAGCACAAAACGGAGTTTAGTGAAACATGAAAACACATAGGTACTAGAAAAAAAATAAGTACCTTTTTATTAGTGGATTTTCGGTAAGTGTTAGGAGAATTATTGTATTCTACATCAGTATGAAGATTGATTTCATCTTCTAAATGGCGGAGCTGTAACGTGGTCATAAGTTTTTTAAACAACAGACTGCATATTGTTTTAATCATTTTATAGTTTAATTTTATCTTTTCATAGCGAGAAATGCTTGTTATAAAACAAAATAAAATGAAAGTTTATATTCTACTTTTTGTGTTATATTCTAGTACACCACTTTTCAAATAAATTGTAAGTATTTTATTATACGAAAACTATACATTTATAATGAGCACAACATAAGCAGGTTTTGTGATAAAACTAGCAGTGGTTTCTATACGAAGAAAATGCAAGTTGACATAACTTGAAAAACAACATTTTTAAAACAGTCGATTAAAAATACTCGGAAACTAAATGAGAAATGTTTTTACCGTTGTTTATAAATGCCATTTATGTGGATTTTTATTTGTGTATAGCTTGAAGTTGTAAATAGCTCGATACTTACAGCATGTAAGAAATTGTGAGGATGAAGATATACACATGCGAATTGCACTCGACAAAGCTAGGTTGTCTTCGTTGCTTGTAAAATCACACAGAAGATACGATTGCTAATCAGTTAGTCTTTATGGACACTTTACGGCTGCAGGCCGTAATAAAGTTGGTTACGTAGTAATAAACAATCCTTAAAGAGTCTTCTAACAAAAAGATTTTAGAGGCAAATGTGATACCTGTCATTATAAATGTCTATCAGAGAAGAAAGAAAAACAGCATAATATTGCAGAGATGAAGAATAATAACTAACGTTTAATAAAAATTATAACACTACTTACAAAGCTAAACATTAATATAGGCAGTGCTCGATTTGAGGTGGAACGGCGTTCCGGGACCTCACTCTATCAAAAAAAAAATCGGCACTAAGAAAGTTTTAAAAACCCAATACGATTCGACAACTTTTCGAGTCAAATTTAAGACCTTAAAAACGTCTAAAACGTCATTGTTAAGACCTTTATTTTCAAAATTTTTAATAGAAAAAGCCCACTACAATTCTAAAACTTTTCGAGTCAACTTGAAGACCTTAAAAACGTCTAAAACGTAATTTATAGGTCTTTTATTTTTCAATTTTTTTCCGGGGGAGGACCCCCGGAACCCCCCTTGGACTCGGGGGGTGCCCCCAGATTCCCCTGGTAGTTCCAGCACCCCTATTTCTAGAAATCGAGCACTGAATATAGGTACATAGTAAATGAATGCATAAATAAAAATAAATAGTAGGATACAACTAGAAAAAAAGTATTGAAACAGTCCTAATAGTCATATAGTAGACAGAGTGCGACACTGATTAGTCGTATATTCTTTAGGTTTAAAAAACCCATTAAACCTGATTTACCTTAGTACTAGGTCCCCCTCGTAAGAAGTTGTAGAGCCTTGAAGTAAATTTTTTATTTTTATGTTAATTTCCACAAATGTCGATATATCAATTTCAACTTTGTTGTTCGGAGGGCATGGACAATCGGCTTTGTATCAGCGCGGACTCTGCTACGGAGGATTCTGAGGCTGTTCTGTGCGAACGCACTAGCGAAAATATTGACTGGTCCTTGTTATATAATCTTTAGTGCCCCTACACATTTTTAGCAACTTTGGCCTCAATCTTTTTTATACTTCTTGGACTCAGTTTTGGGTCAGCCTCTTTAACTTTTTTTTTTTTAATAAAAGAGTATTTGCAATCTGTTAGTTATAACAATAAGCAAATCAGATTTAAATAAGACGGTAAATTACAGTGAAATGTACATGAGGAGCAAACGCCCAGTGGCATTCCTCCTAATAAATTTTCTTACAAATGTATATGGAACATACAGGTACAAATTAAAAGCGGTAAGGAAGATCCAAAGGCTTGAAACGCTTAAGTCTAGACACTTGGTCACTGTTATCAAGCAGTCAGCGCGAGGGGATTAGGGTGAAGTTCCAATCGCTGAAGATACTTAGCACTACACTGCACTACTTCTCTTTAACTGATTTGATATTAAGGTCTTCTCTGATTTCTTTATTTGGGATATAGTAGGGGGCATCACAGATGGTACGAAGAGTCTTCGACTGACACCGTTCCAGTATCTCAATGTTAGAATATGACGCAGTGCCTCAAAGCTGGATTCCATAACTCCAGATTGGCTTTAGAACGGTTTTATAGACCAGGAGTTTATTTGAGAGACAGCTTGGAGTTACTACCTAGTAACCAGTAATAGGACTTGAATTTTAATTTAGCTGTTTTTTCTTAGTCCAGATATGGGTTCTCCATGTTAATGTTTAATACTTCGCACAATCTGTTTGCGGTAAGGCTTGATTATTCATTGTAACTTTTGAATTATTAATTTGAATCGCCATTTTGTGAATCATTCAAAGACTGTGTTAAGGGTCTGCTGTAGAGATCGAGCGGTCAAATTGGGATCATGATGAGTGGCGAGGATAGCTGTGTCGTCAGCATATCTTGCAATGGTTGTGTTGAAGCTGGCAGGAATATCGGCTGTGTACAAAGTATATAAAACTGGCCCCAATACACTTCCTTGAGGTACACCAGATTTGATTGGATAGAGGCCCGAAAGAACTTCTCCAAACTTAACTTGGAAGTATCGTTCTTCCAGGTAGGATCTTATAATGTTGTAAAAGGGGTGTGGGAGGATCCGTTTTAACTTGAATAAGGGACCTTTATGCCAGACCTTATCAAATGCCTGGCTGACGTCAAAGAAGACTGCAGTGCAGTATCTCATGTCTTCAAAAGCAGCGTTAATGGTGTCCACTACTCTGTGGATCTGCTCTATTGTGGAATGAGCACTCCGAAAACCAAACTGGTGATTGGGTATAAGTTCTTCGTCTTCAATGATGGAGGAGAGCCGTTTAAGGAACATACGTTCACAAAGTTTGGAGAACAGTGGAAGCAAACTTATGGGTCTGTAGGGTGTTGGGTCATTGCTCGGTTTCCCAAGCTTCAGGATTAAGACCACTTGGGTGACCTTCCATTGGGCTGGAAAAATTTTTGTCCGCAGAATACTATTGAAGATCAGCATTATTAATCTGATAGCTTTAGGAGGCACTTTTTTAAGTACCTATTCGTCCAGTAATTAAGTCATATCCTGGAGTTTTTCTACAATTTGTTCGAGTAGCAATCATTGTTTCAACTTCTGCAATAGAGAAGGGTTTAATGGGAGGTGAACGTTGAAAAGGGGCTAACAGGAAAGTATCGATATCATTATCGTTATCATTCGATAATAGCGGCTGGAATACTTCCTGGAGATGCGCAGCAAATGCTTCGGCCTTACTCATATTAGTTCGCGCCCATGATCCATCTTTGTTAGGAATTGGAGGTACGTGTTTGAGCCTATTGAGACGACTAGTGGCTTTCCAGAGTGAATATTCTGAATTCTCTGTAGCAGACAGTCCTTGAAGGTATTCTTCGATATATTTGTTTTTAGAGGTGTTGATCAGTTCTTTGAGTTCCCGAGCTGCAGTATTAAATCTTCGTTTGTCATCAGGCGATTTGCTGATCTGCCAAGTTCTTCGGAGGCGTCGTTTGTCAGCAATCTTTTGTTTGATATCTACAGAGTAGGAAGGTTGGGTTGGTGTTTCTGATAATTGAGGTGTAGCTCTAGTGGCAGCCATTTGTACTGCTTGAGTAAGAGATTCAACCGCAGTCTCGATGTCGGATGCTGTTTGAAGGGGAAGGTTGATAGAAAGTTGGTCTTCTAATATGTCTTTGAAGTGGCGCCAATTAGTTTTGCGATTTCTCAAGGTAGGAGGTTTACTTATTTTTAGGAGAGAGGTACTCATAGTTGCTATTATCGGGCTATGGTCCGAAGAGAGGTCGAGGCTAGATGACATTTTTAGGTAGCCAAGTGGAATATTTTTAAGCACAAAAGTTCGAGGAGATCAGGGATTTTGTGCTGATCCGTTGACCAGTAGGTAGGTTGATTAGTGGATAGATGCGCTAGATGTTGTTGTTGCATGAGTGACAAAAGTATACGTCCTCTTGGGGTAGAGATGCGAGAACCCCAGAGAGGGTGTTTGGCGTTGAAGTCACCTCCTGCCAGAAACCTATTTCCAAGTGATTTAAAGTATTCTTCTAAAGTTTTTGAGTGAGGGCGCTGTCCAGAAGGAACCTAAACTGCAGAGATTGTTATAGGACCAACCCAATCTTCTACAACTATACTCGTTGCCTGTAGATATTCGGAACAGTAGTTTTGGATTTCCTAATGCTTAATGTGACGTTTTATGATAACTGCTGAACCACCTCGAGCGGTGCCGTTTGGATAGTTTGTGAAGTACCTAGATGTCATATCCACGAAGTTTAAGGTAAGAAACGTCGGTTAAGTGGGTTTCAGAAACCAATAAGATATCTATATTATTGTGTAATAAGAATACTTCGACTTCCTGGCGATGTTTAACCAGTCCGTACGAGTTCCATTGGGCTAGGGTGAGTAATTGAGCCATTATTTAGCATTACTATTTACGAGCTGGCTGATCAGGCCTTTAAGGTCTCGTATCTCTTCCATGAATTTGGTTATCATAGTTTGTTGCGAAGTTATTATTTATTGCATGAAGAGGAGTGCATTATTTGGGATTTATTGTTGGGTAGGTAGATGTTAGAATATGTGCGTATGTAGGAGGAGCTAGTTTATGTGATGTATTTAAATTAGCTCCTTGGTTGTTGCTAGTTTGGTGTGTGATGGCTGCTTTTTGTGCGGACTGCTAAATCTGATTAGGAGCAGTACGCAGTTGTTTGAGTAAAGGAAATCGTCGTTCTTTGATTTGTATATATACAGTTCAACCTCTATAATTTGCATAGTGTTCGCCAAGGCAAAGAACGCACTTAGCTTTGCTACCTTTTTCTTTCTGCAGAGGGCAGGTTCTGTAATCATGATTCTCAGCTCATTTTACACAACGAAAAGGACGAGTGCAGTAGTTCTGCGTGTGACCGTAGCACTGGCATCTCTTACACTGTGCAATGTTTCTCTTTTGGTAAGGGGGTTCTACTTTCACAATGGCATTTAGAAGGGTAGTAATATTGTAAACGTCCTTATTGTTGCCTTGTTGTTTAAGGTCAACAAAAAATACATTTTGTGGAGTCTGTTTAGTACGAAGTTTAATTGGAAGAATATTTGTAACTTGATGTCCGAGCGACACTAGAGCCGCTTTTAGTTCGTGTTTATCAACTGATGTGATGCAGATTTCTGATTACTACTCTAGACGGCTTGTCTTCAACCAGTATAAAGGTATGTCTGATAACTTTGTGGTCGTCAAGTACCTTTTTTATCGCTTTGTATTTGTCAAATGTTTTAAGTTACAATTTAATTGTGCCACCTGACATGGCCTGGTATTGATGCAGTTTCAAAGTCATGGGCTGAGGTGCTTGACTTTAATGTGGCCCCTTCCTGCATTAGTTCACATCTATTCCAGTCCATACCAGACGAATACTCTGGGGTCCTTAGGTTCCATTGTTGATAATTTAGATAATTTTGAGGATAGGGTAAAATGTTTGTTGCGGTTGAAGCATCAGTTGCGGTTGCGACTGAGTAAACAATTGCATCTGTGGTTGCATTTGAGTAAATGCAGCGGGGTTGTTATTAAAAGGTACAGAAAAGTTTGAAATGTTTTGAATGGACAAACCATTTGGGTTTACTTGTGGCATCACATTATTTTGCATTGAGGCAATTTAATAGTTAGTTTTAAAGTTGGATTAAAAATATCAGAAACTTTAAAGTGTTTGTCAGTATAGCAGCTGATACTGACCTGGCCGAGCGGCCTCGCACTAATCACGTTAACTTTATCACCGAGCACAGTTGACGTCTTTACTCCGTGAATAGCAAACGCGGACTGCCTCTTTAACTTAATTCAGTTTTCACCTATAAGTCACATTCAGTAGAGGCGTCCACCTTTCAAAACATGGGCGGAGATATGGGACTTCCTACACCGCAACTCATCACCGAATCAAGAAAAGGCGGTTATCCTCCGGTTCTTGGTCGTAAAAAGGTTGGAAGGAGACTTCGAAAAAGTTCATTCTTTCCTTATAGCAAAATCGTTGTCTGGTTTAGTTGGTCAATGTAAATCCATAAATAAAATGAGAGAAGGCTGTTGATTGAGACAGTTTCGTCTGCTTAAGCACGGAAGTTATTAGCAACCAAACGCATGTGTGATTTCGAGGTAGAAGTATAAGAGCATCTCACGTTAAATTATTCAAAGGGAATAATAAACTGCAGGGACCTTTTAAATTGTTCAGTTGATGAAATATTGACAGAAGTGAAGAGTCAAGAAGTTATTGAAGTGAAGCGTATGCTAGCAAGAAGGGATGGGAAGTTGCAGGAAACTGCTAATCGCATCTTCACTTTTGATTCGCCAACATTACCGAAACGAATATACATTGCTTTTTACTAGCTATCCGTTCGATAGTATATTCCACCTCCAATGTGATGCTTTCGCTGTCAGAGATATAGACACAAGTCATTGAGATGTTCTCGAATGCAGGTATGTGATTGCGGAAAGCCTCCACATCCAGGGTCATCTTGCGTCAAACCCGCGACATGCGCAAACTGCAAGTCTCGCACACCGCTAAATCTTCAGAATGCCATATATACAAACAAGAAGTTGCTATACAGAAATTAAAAATTAGAGAAAAGATAATCTACTTTGAAGCAAGAAAGAAAATAGTTGGCACCACACCATTCCCGAGTATCTCATATAGTAAAGTTGCGTCGTCATCACAGTCAACAAAAATTGACATCAAGGCGCTTTATTAAAAACTTTTATACCTATTTGAACAAACGTCTGCGTCCTCAACTATTCTGAGACCCTTAAGCACTATAACGAGAACGGGAACAGATCTGTGTCAAATCCTACTCCATCCGTCTTTCAGACATCAAATAACGTAGAGACTTTAATAATAACTACCACAAATTCTGGCGATTCCTCTAGTGTAGAAACCAAATTGAAGTCGCCTGTAGGCACAACTGCATCTTCCAATATTGCCATGGATACAGAGGTTACAGTTGAAAAACGTAAACGAAGTTTATCTACATCAGCCAACGTCGACGTCCAAACTACAGCGGGCAAGGACGTTGAAGGCAATAAAACTAGCTCAAATATATTGACTAAATGGTAATAAAGAAAATCGAAAATAAAAAAAAAGGATGGCCTAAATGAAATTCCTAAATAATAAACACTTTGTCAATTGGGGTAATGGGATACACTTTTTTACGGTTCCAACTATTTTGTCCACTTGTCGTTTATTAAAAACGAGTTTCGCCACAGCTAAAATTTTAAAAAGCTCCGTTGGTGTTTCCATTTAAGCCATACATAATGGGTAATTGTTTCCTTAAGATGCATGAGATTTCAGTGTAAAAGACCGTGTTTCAATTGAAATGGGCCAATGCGTGTCACCCATATTTATATATTTTATGTCTTTTTATTATACACATTGCCAGCAACAAACCTAACCGTGTCTTTTATGTAAGAGTATGTTAAGTTAGCGCGTAGCCTAGGCAAGCGAAATGTGTTGAGTGGACACGCATCGTAAGTGTTTTCGCGTGTGCTGTGGTTAAACACGCAATAAAGTTATTCCAGAACGCCAAGTGATAACAGAAAGCGCTGCGCTGCCTTTTCCCGGGCATTACATTGACGCTGTAAATACACTGCAGAGTTAGTCGCAGCTAGACTCTCATTCAGTGCAGTACCTGCAGGAGTCGCCGATAGACTCCCAGAGAGTGCGTGCGACCTGAAAGAGCCGCATTCAGGCTCGCATATAATGCGTGCGATCTGCAGGAGCCGCAAATCGACTCTCATAAGGTCTCTTGCGACCTGCAGGGGTTGCAAGAAAGACCTAAGTGGGGCGACTTCGTCAAAGGTTCGTTCCAGCATTTAGGAGAAGGAAGTTAGACTCTGCCACCAGAGAACTGCTATGGAATCTCTATTCTTTGGGGTTACATAGTAAAAGTTTCGCCCCAGCATTCAGGCAAAGAAAATTATACTCTGCAGCCAGGTTAGTTTATACCTAAAAAAAACTGCTAAAACATAAGGGGTGATTGCCACTTTGATGCACACGGCACCAACGCCGGGTGTCATATCAAGGAAGCCGGGGCTCTACCGGAAAACTGATAAAGCACGTTCGCTGTGTCAACATTCACCGTAATCAGCAGTGATCATCAAGCGGGTTAAATGTGCATCGTATGCGAGTATTATAAGAATCGACAGCGTCGAGTAGTCCAATTCGATTTCGCGGCAGAAACATTGAACTTGGAATTAATCTTTGAACTTTGGCGTTTTATTTAAACCATTCTGTAGGCTATAGAGTGTAGCTTTTGTATTACGTATTTCTTATGTGTGTATTTGTGCTTTATTGCAGATTATATGCCTTCTTATGTAAACGGTTGGACTTTTTATTGCCATTGTAGTTGCCTTTGTAAGTACAGCATTTCAGGTGTCCACGAGCTGGCCTTAAACAATATTAGCTTACCCTTAACCACACTGGCGCGGCGGTGTAAAAAGAATCTCGTAGCTCACCGACTGAATAAGCTAGCCAACCCAGGGCATTTTAACGTAATAATTCAGTAAGTGTAGGGCAGTATAAAAAACCGTGTTTCAATTGAAACGGGCCAATTCGTGTCACCTCTATATATATATTTTATGTCTTTTTATTATACACATTGCCAGCAACAAACGTAACCGTGTCTTTTATGTAATAGTGTGTTAGGTTAGTGCGTAGCATAGGCAAGCGAAATGTGTTGAATGAACACGCATCGTAAGTGTTTTCGCGTGTGCTGTGGTTAAACGCGTAATACAGTTATTCTAGAACGAAAAGTGATCGACACGTTGGACTTGGAGTTCACCTTTGAACTTTGGCGTTCTATTTAAACCCTTCTGTAGACTATAGCGTTTAGCTTTTGTATTGCGTATTTCTTATGTGTGTATTTGTTGTTATTTGTGCTTTATTGCAGATTATATGCTTTTTTGTGTAAACGGTTGGATTTTTTTTGGCCATTGCGATTGCCTTGGTAATTACTTAAATTACTGCAATCCAGGTGTTCACGAGTTGGCCTTAAACAATATTAGCTTACCCTTAGCTACACTGGCGGTGTAAAAGAATCTCTCCGACCGAATAAGCTAGCGAACCCAGGGCGTCTTAACGTAATTCAGCAGGTGAAAGGCCGCATTTCAGAATGGAATAAATCAAGCGATACTATTGAATTTAATATGGATTTCCTGAAGCCTACATAGTTGACATCTGTAACTAAAAAAACTATTTTGTCCATTTCACACAAAATGTTTAATCTAATTGGTGTACTCTGTCCGATAGTGATATATCCTAAGTTAAGATAAGGTATGTCGTGTGGTTAAGTTGCAGACTGAAAACGGTCAATTGTTAAAACCAGTTCAAAGAGTCTACAGACTAGAGATTTGCGAAGACCATTCATATACACAAGACAGAGAAGAATCTACTGAACATACTACAAATAATCGTACTGAGATAGATAGTGAAGAATCAGACGCGCAATATGGAAATTAAGAGGCAGCGTACGACGAGGAAGCAGCAGATTCCCTACCAACCGTAAACAGGAGAGGAAGAGAAATCATTCCCCCTGCACGATACTTAAATTGAAAAGCAAAATGTTTGTATTGTAATTTTGTCTTTGTAATAAGTATTTCGTAATTTCACGTCAACTCTAGGTGGAAGAATATTAAATTATAATTATTATCAATAAGTTAATTTTAAAGTTAGTAGAGTTGCCGGAAAAAGTTAATTACAAGCAGATTTTTTTTTTTACAGATAATAATGACATTTTTAATGTATGAAGCAAGTTTAAGAAGGGATAATAAATTCGTTTAGTTAAAGTGTGTGTTCATATTCATTAACCAAACTACGATCATTTATTAGAATAATCATTTTGTGTTGTGTTTCAACACTGATACTGCAGGTCGTATTGTGGAAAGGCTCTTGAAAACCGATGACATAGGGCTTCTAGACAATGGCTCCCACACGCATTTCTCCTCCGCACATGGCACGTTCTCGGCAATAGATCTATCACTTTGTTCATTATCATTATTATTCAACGTAGTTTGGAGTGTAGACTCTGATCTGCACCATAGCGACCACTTCCCTCTTGTATTAAGGATACCTCAGCCTCAGGATAGCAATTTTTATCTGTTTGAAAATGGTTGATGCGGGATGCTGACTGGAATCGATTTGAGGAACTATTATGGTTTTCTTTTCAGTACGCTCACCATACTTTAATAAGCGATATTACAACCTTAATTCATGATGTAGCAAAGGAATTTGTTCCAAAACGTCCGTCAGGATATATGTGCAAACGGCCAATTCCATGGTGAAATAATAAAGTAAAAGTGGTAGTAAAAGAAAAGAAACATGCGCTACAAGTATTTAAACGGCATCCTACTCCTGAAAATTTGATTACATTAAAACTGAAAAGGGCTATCTGTCCCAGAATCATTATAAATGCAAAGAAAGATTTATGGAAAAAATACGTATCATCAATTAGCTCGGCGACTCCTGTGAATGAAATTTGGATGATAGTGGGACCTATCAGAGGAATCCCTCTAACGCTTTCTGCTCCGTTACTATCTATAGGTGACAGAATGGTAACGAACTATAAAGACATTGCAGATGCATTAGGTACTTCGTTTGCGGAATCGTGCAACTCAGAAATTAGCATAGCAGTCTCTATAAACCATTATACCGTTCGAAACATTTGACAGCATTTCTTATAATTTCTTGTTTACCCTAGATGAGTTTGACTAATCAATTAACAAAAGCAAAAGTGGCACCCCCGGTTCCGATGATCTGGCCATTGATTTTATAAAACATTTACCTCAGGAAGTCAAAATACGTCTTCTGGAAAGTCTATAAACGAGGTTTGGGAGAGTGGTAGATTTCCGGACTCATTGAAAACTGCGTTTGTTATCCCACTGAGAAAGATACAAAACCCCTCTGAACCGTCGCACTACAGACCAGTCTTACTATCGCGCTGTATTGGAAAACTATTAGAAAGCATGGGTCTGGAACAGAAGGATTTATTAGCATTTTACCAAATTGGCATTAGAAAGAACCATTCAATCACAGATGCAATAGTCTTAATCGAAAATGCACTCAACAATGGTTTTCTGTATAATTTACATGCTTCGGCTATATTCATCGATATTAAAAATACCTTCAACGCTGTGCGACATGCCGACATACTTTTCCAGCTGTATAAATGGGGATTTAGAGGAAACTTGCCGATATTTGTGCAACGATTCCTAGACAACCCTAGTATGAATGTTAGAATCGGTTATGTACTGTCAGATATATTCCAGCTTAAAAACGGCACACCTCAAGGATCGCTCCTCAATGCCACCCTGTTTTTAATCACTGTCAACTCAGCATTGTCATCAATTGACTGTGCCCTATGTTACTGCGCATATGCAGACGACATTGTCCTTCTCAAAATAAGTAGTTCGACAGATGTAATTAGAGAAGCCTTGCAATCGGGCTTAACCAAGATCTCAGATTTTTTAAAGGATCGCAACTTTTCAATATCCATAGACAAAACAAAATCAATACACTTCTGCAGAAAACGATCTACCTGCCTTACAACACCACAGCTTACTCTAGAAGGTCATCCATTTGAAAACGTCACCTCCTTCAGATATATATTTTTTTATTAGAATAACCAGTTCAACATTAAAAATGTTATTCATAGTTTTGATAATAAATTATTAAAATATATATATATATACGAATAGCGTAACTATAATCTTGGCATGGAGGATGTTGGTTCCTCGGATTATTTTGTTGGTTCAGTCACTGTCGCTGTTGTCGTCTGATCTTCGGAAAATGTCTTGCGGCAATTGCCTTTTGAGACGTGTATGGATGTTTTTACGACCTAGTTCTTGAATTATCGTGTTATCAGTGAATCGCAGATTCACAAAGAATTTTTTGGTGGTCCTCTTAATAAATTGCTCGACTGTGTCCATCCCAAGTTCGAAGTGTATTTGATCGTTGCGTATAAACCATAGAGCGTTAACGGCTATACGGAAAACCTTGTTCTGAAGGGCTTAAAGTTTCCTCATATTAGACTTTGATGTGTTGCACCATACAGGACACGCATAAGTAAATATTGGTCGGATGAGGGCCTTGTACAGCATAATCGTACATTCATGTCGCAGCGACGATTTCTTGTTAATTAGCGGATAAAGGAGTCTTAATCTAGCATACCCTTGATTCAGTTTGTTGTTTATATGAAAGCTCCAAGTGAGCCGAGTATCCAAATATATTCCAAGGTATTTAATTGCTTCTTTTTCCGAATTCCATGCAATTTCAGTTCCATTAATTGTGATACTTTGGTGTTCCCTAATGCGCTTGAGTGTAAAAATTTTAGTTGCGCATTTACTAGAATTTAAGGAGATACACCATTTGTTGAGCCAATGAGTTAGTGTATTAGCTGCAGATTTTAGATGGTTTATGGCTGTATGAGGATCCTCGTGCTGAGTGATTATGACTGTATCATCAACAAACAGCGCAATTTTACTCAAATGTGGAATAGGAATGTCGTATACGAACAAATTAAATAGCGTTGGTCCAAGTACACCGCCTTGCGGGACTCCCGCATGTATGTTCTTAGTGGTTGATATGGAGTTGTTGATTCGGACGGCAAATGTTCTATTTTCCAAGAATGAAAAATTATGGCCACTAAATATTGAGGCAGTTGTGTGTGAAGCATCTTGTATTTTAGACCTTCTATCCAAACCTTATCGAAGGCCTGGCTTATGTCTAGGAATGCTGCTAATGTGAATTGCTTGTTTGCATATCCCTGCTCTATTACTTCGATAATCCTTTGAAGTTGTCGTACTGTTGACAGACCCTTCCTGAAACCAAATTGAATTGGAGGTATTAGTTGATTGTCCTCCAATGACGAAGCCAATCGATGCAGTATAACTTTTTCTAGTACTTTAGACACTGTTGGTAGTAAACTGATTGGACGATAGCTCCCACAATCTTTTTTGGCTTTTCCGTGTTTGTGAAACATGAGAATATGAGCAAATTTCCATTTCTGGGGAAAGTATCCCATGCTCATACAACCATTCACAATTAGCAAAGTATCTTCTACTTGTATATCATCTACAGTTAATTTCATGAGTTCGTCTCGGCGACAAGCACCAGCCACCCCCAAAATGAGTGCAACCTGCAACCAATGGGATGATTAATATATATAAAATATAATTGTCTTCTATTTACCTTCATCATTAAAAATGAATCGTCTAAAGCTTTAGTAAGGAACTTGCTTATCTCGTTTCTCGTAAAAGTAAGCGATTTTTTCGCCCTATAGCCCACTGATTTACGTTTTCACAACGAAATAAGCTTCGGGAACTTTGAGATAGTATCCAAATTATCTTCAACAATCAAAGAACTCTTTAACATGGAATAAGAAGACCAAACTGTCGATGCTCTCAAGTGTCTTGATTTTTCAGCAAAATACGCCAATAAAGCATTTTCCGTTATCTTTGTTACCTTTTCTTTAATACACCACTCCTTAAAAGTGTCGTATTCTCTGATATACCGTCGTCGTGATTTTTGAGGTAGTAATTCCAGGCATGCAGTCTTGGCCGCTTCAAAAACATGTGGTGGAGTATTAGAAACCATTTCGCTACCATTTTTACCTTCAAATTCGTCCATTTTTAGTTTTTATTGGAAATTCGGCTTAAAAATTGCAGGAAACTCACAAAACGTCAAATTTAATTTTCGTCGTTTACTAGTCTCCGTAGCAACCGTATAAGTCGCTTGATCAAATTGGAATTAATATAATAGATATTTAGACAAATGTAGAAATTTTACAATAGAGATAAGTTAAATTTTTCTTGTGGTAGTAGAAAAAATAGTATTTAATACACGTGTGGAAAGAGCCATTGCAAAACGCGTACGATTGGAGCGCTCGCTATCGCTCGCGCTCCAACTTTCGTACTGGTTTTGCAATGATCTCTTTTCCGCACTTGTATTACAATATACTATTGGAAGCATGGCTCTTTAGCAAAACTGTATTTAGTTGATCTCTAAAGCACCGCAGCCATCATCGCTCAACAAAACATTATAAAGAGACATACTAATTCGAAGTAGAGACAGTACAGCTCACATGTGTCGGTTGTACAACCGTGTGTAGAAAGAGGATGGAATCAGAATGTGGTGTGTTGAAGACCTCAGAGTTTTTTCTACATCACTCTTATTTTATATAATGTGATTGGTTATACTCGCACTATTAGTTCAGTGTAATTTGGAAATTGTATAAGAAAAATATACAAACTCCAAAACTTTAAACGTGCAAGAAATACTTGTTATGTTAATTTTTAACTTTCCGCATTTATAATATAAATTTTTGCTGCAGATATTATGTATTGGTACTGCCCTGCGTGTCGCTAAGATGTAGCGCCAGTTTGACCTAATTATGGCAAGATTAAGATTAAGTTGGCTTCAGACAAAGCTATTCTTGTGAAACGGCAATACAATCAGTACTCGCTGAATGGGAAAGTGTATTAAATGATAAAAAATATGTGGGTGCGATATTTCTGGACTTTCGCTTTTGAGACAATAAATAGAGATATTCTATTTAAGAAGACGGAAAGGATGGGTTTGAAAGGAAGTGTTTTGCAGTGGTTTCGGTCTTACATGTGCGATAGAAAGCAAGCTGTGAAATATGGATGCTGTATTTCAGACTTACAAGAAGTAATATATGGGGTACCTCAAGGGTCTGCATTGGGCCCTATTTTATTTCTTTTGTACATAAATAATATAGTTGATGTGGTTCGAAGCTGTCATGTTAAAATTTTCGCAGGTGATACTCTCCGTTATTATATTGGTGAAGATATTAATTGCATAAATGAGGTACTCAGTACGGAAATGGACAACATTTGTATATGGTTGAATGCCAATACCTTAATATTAAATCTGGAAATAACTATTATAAGTGCGTGATATTTAAAAATAAATCCTGTAATAACCAAATGTTAAATATTAAGATAAATGATTATATCATACAAAATGTATTAAAATTTAAATATTTAGGAATCATTATTGACCAACATTTAACGTTTTCCAGTCATTGTGAATATGTAGTAAAAAATACATAAAAGAAAATTTCTGTTTTATATAGAATTGGAAAATATCTAAGCTCATGGACAAAATTATTGATTTATAAATTGCATTATTGCGCCTCATTTTATTTACTGTCCAACAATTATGCTCGTTTTATGTAACACTCAATATAAAACCCTGCAAGTAATACAGAATCGAGCTTTAAGATGTAATTATCCTGTGATAGATACACATGTATTAGTGAAATGTTTCTGTCAGTAAAACAGTTGATGTTATTGCATGTTTTTACTCTGATTTATCAACTCGCAGTTACTGAAATTCTGCGCATTTATTTCTGATAAGCACAATTACATCTAATACTAGAAGCCACATTAATTTTTATATTCACAGAACTAATTCTTATGCTGCAGATAATCAACTGTTTATTGAAGGACTAAACCTGTATAATCAGATACCGGAAGATGTTAAAACAGCAATAGTACCTATACACGCTTTCAAACAAAAGGTGATTAGTTAAGTATGTAAAACTAAAATGGCCTGTATAGAATGGTATTATGTATTGAATAAAGAATTAATATGTAAATGTTTTAATGTTCTACGTGTGTATAATTTTGTATAATGTAAAATTTTTCTTTTCTTTTGTGTGTACTGGATTAGTTTAGTTTATACAGATGAGAAAGATTTTTATCATGAATTTCCTTTAAACCACGAAGGAAATAGTTTGAAAGCTAAATTTAAATTATCGTAGGTACTGATCCTTCAAACAACGTACCTTTTTAACAATTTCTATTTTTATTTAAATATCGATAAACAACGGAAACTGTAAGTAAGAATATTATTAGTTGTAGCTTTAATAAATTTCAAAGATACATTAAAGGATCAGATATAAATTTACATTTCAGAAATGTTAAAAACAATTGTAAGATCTTTGTGAGACACAATATTAGAGACATGACAGATTTCAGTTAAGGGGTAACAAACGACTTCCGGGATTGGACCGTGTCATGATTGAGATCGAAGAACTCAACGTTTCGCCCACTTTCGTAAGGGGCTTCATCAGGAGGAAAAAAGCAAAAGAGCACGGTAACTTAACGTGTTAACCACGCCAGAGGCGAAACTCTTTGCAGGGAAGGGACAGAAGAGCACGGTAACTCAACGTGTAAACCACGTCAGAGGCGAAACTCGACTGACTATCGGAAGAAGAAAGACGAGAATTTATAGGCAAGCGCCGTCGCGATTCAGCAAATGCCGTCGCGGTTCAGTGGCGGAGGGCGGGGCTTAGGAATTAGCACTTTCCACATAGAAGGAAGGGGAAAGCCTTCGTCCCGATTGAGATTATTAGGGTGTTTGCAAATCTCAATGGCTTCGCGAATCTTTCTGCTAAAGAAGAATGGGGATTTGCAGATGATGGAAGTTTCATCAAAAAGGATCTTATGACCAGTATCGCGTTGGTGTTCGGCGATGGCCGATGATGAAACGAGACCTGACTTTAGACAGCGCTGCCTCAAAATATTATTCTGTGTTCACCTGCGAATTCTTGGAGTTCCACACGTTTTTCAAGAAAAATATTAGAACTATAGATCTCTAACATGTACGTACACGGCACTATAAATAAATTACACCATTCCTATGGATATTCAAATTCAAAATAATAGGTCCTTATACCACTAATATTGCATTTAAAATAGTATATTATGGGACAAGTGGTTGAAATAAAATTTCAACGTTGAGAGTGGTTTTCTTCAACGAGCGAAGCGAGTTGAAAAAAGTAACTCGAGACGTTGAAATTTTATCAGCCACGAGTTACATATACTATTTTTTCTACGAATTTTCACTCTATTAACAAATTAATGCACTTTAGAAAAAATTAAACATAATGTGACATTTCTCTTGTCACCAATTGAATGTCAAACAGTTTGAAATCTCGGTAGTCCAAGCATTTCAATCTCTAGTGGTTGAAATGCAATTTCAACCACCGGAATCAATGTCAAAATGACTGATTTCAACGTCATGAGTAGAAAAAATCATTTTTAAAACATGTATTTATCTTGACAGCCGCTGTAATTTAAATGTCATCGAAGGCATGTGGCTCCAAAACGGCCAAAATTGGCATTTTCTCAGAAATGAAAATGACAATAGATTTCGAAAAAATTTCCAGGCCGTATAAAGTGACGTTTGTGAAATAATTCAGCAGGCCGTGGAATCAAGTAAATGTGAATTGAAATTGCAACTTGTCAATTAATTAAACAAACGTCAAGTGTCAAGTTTTAGTATTCTTCAGTTACTAGCATAATGCTTACAATTGAGCAAAAGTCGTTCTTATTAGAAGCATGTTTTCGTAATGGACATAAAAATTATGACGGCATATGGGAATATTCTGGGCAAGAATGTTACCATGAATTTATAGAGCGTTTTCTGGCTGAAATCGAAATGCATTCTTATAATGCGACATATGAAATCATTCATCGACTACCCAGACATTTTAGACAAACAGGTAGTGTAGCAAGAAAACCAGGGTCTGGACATCCAATCCGAAGAACGCACAAGGTTACTGATAATACACGAAACATTATTTGGCGAATCCTACAACTTCAATAAGAAGATTAAGACAACAAATTAATTTATCGTATGGAACTTGCCATTCAATATTAAAAAAAGATTTAAAGTTGTTTCCTTACAAAATTCATATGTGTCACTAAATTTTACCACGAGATTTTATTCCACTTCAAATCTTTTCTGAATGGTTTAGGAACAACTTAAACAATGATGATACCATAGACATCACATTTTACACAAACGAAACATGGTTTTATTTGCATGGATATCTGAATTCACAGAATATGAGGCTTTGGGCTGGAGAAAATCCCCATAGCCCTCTCCATTCTCTTAAAGTCGGACTGTAGGTAGCGATTTCAAGTTGGCGAATCTACACATTTTTTTTAAGAAAACGTGACTGCTAATTTCTATATTAACAATAGGCTTCAACCCTTCGTAAATCAACTTTATGATGATGCAATCAGAAGAGGCTACTTTCAGCAGGATAATGCCACGGCGCACACTGCAGACATAATTTTTTTTCTTACGTGAATTTTACGACGACCTTTTAATTAGTGTCAATTTATTTCCCCCTCGGTCTCCGGATGTAGTAGTTTAAGATTTCTTTATATTTCCGTATTTGAAATCCAAAGTTTACATTAATAATCCGCAAAATTTAATAGAACTTAGAAACGCAATCGCCCATGAAATCGTTTAACTTACACCCCCTATTTTCAATAATGTATTTGAAACTTTAAAGAAAAGAATGCAGTTATGTTCGAGAATTGATGAGGTCACTTTGAACATTTACTGTAATTTTTGAGGTTTAATAAAGCTTATGCCTTGTTTGAGGTTAATTTAGTAAATTGGAAAATGACTGTAAATCCTAAAACGGAAATTCCATGGCACTCTCTGTCCCGATTTTAAATGATCTCATGGTACAAGAATATGTACAGTTGCAGCCAAAAAAAAAATGGGACAATTACGTCTATTTTCGCGATTATTCCACCTTTCGTCACTGCATTTATATGCGGCATAACTACTTTGTCATATTATTCCTAATTTGGAATTGTTTGGCAGATGTCAAATATTCAGTGTTGCAATATGACATACGTATTAATAAAACAAATTCAAGCAGCTAGAATTAGTCAAAAATATGTTTCAAGAGTTGACCCATTTTCTGTTGGCCGCAACTGTACATTACGGTAGTTCTTTTAAAATCCATTTTTTCTAATCTGTATCCCATGATAGCGAACAGCCATTAATTATTACACCGTGCCGACCAATTATAAAAAGAAGGTGGGGTTTAGTGATGGCGCCGAATTCAAAAGATAGATTGCTTATAAAAAGAGTATTCCAACCAGAAATTGGAAAGCTTTTTAAAATCAGGCCAGACTGCTTGATTGTCATTCTGTGACACTTTGTAAATAACCTTTAAATTTGACATATCCATTTGGGAATTTTGGAAGACATATACGTGTTTCATTTTCTATGCTAGTATACGGTTTTAAAAACTGAGGTTAAACTAGTACATAGGTAATTAAATCATGGAAAATGTTACAATGTGTTAACAAAACAGTTAACATCTTCAATTTATAGATGAACTGTCATTGAAAGCTGCTTGACTTAAATTATGTATTGATTGTATGAAACCAACTTAGACATGATTTACACTTCCCATGATGTCCTAACTTGATTTTAAATTTCCAATTTTTGGTTGAAATACTATACGAGTATTATCGTGCTTAGACGTCTTTTGGATTGTCTAGCTTCCAGTGTTGTCCTCATACATTTTGTAAACATTTTCAGTGTAGTGCTTATCTAAATTATTCTACAAATGTCTCACTGTTAACATTTGAAGTTTCCTAAATTTTATATTTATTTTCTTAGGATGATTGACACTGTTCAGCTTTTATATTATTAGGATTTCATATTTCAATATTTTAAAATTGATAACAAAAAGTTAAAATTGGGTAACTATACAAATTTAATTGTTAGTGTGTACAATAAAATATAAGTTAGTATGATTGCACAGTAAAGTCTAAAATTTCAGTCAAATGATAGCTTTGTCTTCCCATAAACTACAAATAAACAAAAATTTACACGAAAATAAGTTTATCTTTTAAACTAAATTCTGACAAGTTGAACATCCACTACACATTGTTAAATAGATTCACATTTGTGATAATCATAGAAACTTAAACACATAAAATGAAGTCATAAAATTTTAAATAATTAGACGATTCCCCTTAGAAACTGAAATGTATTCTCATGTTTTATTTATTTATGAGCATTAATGAATTAACATACAATAAGCGCGTGAATGCTTACATTGATAAAATTGATAATCAATGAATTAACCATTTGTGGTATGTATAGAAGTGATAACGTAAAGCACTAAGTACTTCAATCATTTTTTATATATGTTTTTATACAGGGTGTTTCCAAAATGTTGCTCCAAATTTTACAGGCGACTTTTACAGCTCAAACGAGTTTAAAAAGTTTATATGAACACATGTCCGCAAACGCTTCGTTTAAGAGCCACTACTCGTTTTCTACAACAGTGGTTTAAAATAATTTGCCGTAACAATAACTACAGTAATTGTTCAAAATGTTGTCCATTGTTCTAGCAATGCTACATTTTCTATTGGTGCGGAAAACGAGTCATAGCTCGCAAACAAAGAGTTTGCGGACATGTGTTCATATAAACTTTTTCAACTATTTTGAGCTGTAGAAGTCACCTGTAAAGTTTGGCGCAACAGTTTCGAAACACCCTGTATTAAATAAATTATTAAATGCATGTTTTATATATTTCATATTTTTGCTTTATAAGCTTTACGAGCTCTTTGATAATTTCTCCAATTTTTCTTTCAAACGGAACATAATTTAAATGTATGTGTACAGGATTATTCATTATAAATTACCCACCCCTTATCATCGTTATTATTGTCTATAGAAAAAAAGTTTTAAATAAAGGTTGTGTGGTTATGACTGAATTTTGTTAAAATGCTATCAAAAGTACAGTAGCGTGCAGATTTAATGGGATACAAAAAAAATCATATATTTTTTTAAATAGGATACCCTGCATATTATTAAATTTTCGGAATCATCTTTTTTTCCTTATTTCAAAATTAAACCATATGTTACCCCTACCTTTTACCGTTTTTGAGTTATTAAACTTCGAATATTATTATTTATTATTATTTTGTATATAGTATAACAAGTAAATATTTGGACTTTTTCTTCCTCACTGTAAACCATTTTGATTATTTCATTGCAGAAATGTCACTTATTAAACATTAGTTGTCATTTTCATAGCTTACTTTAATAATGTTAACTTTTCCATATTTACAATAACTAGTTTAACTAAGATATTCGAAGTTTAATAACTCAAAAACGGTATAACGTAGGGGTAATATATGGTATATTTTTGAAATCAGGAAAAAAAGATCATTCCAAAAATTTCATAATATACAGGGTATCCCATTACAAAAATATATATTATTTTTTGTAAACCCTGAAATCTGTACGCTACTGTACTTTTGATAGCATTTTAACAAAATTCAGTCATAAGTCATAACCACACAACTTTTATTTAAAACTTTTTTTTCTATAGGCAATAATAACGATGATAAGGGGTGGGTAATTTATAATGAATAACCCTGTACTCTTATACGTATATTATATATCTTTTTTTGAATTCGGCGCCATCACTAAACTCCACTTCCTTTTTATAATTGGTCGATTCGGCACGGTGTAATTATTAACGGCTGCCGGACGTATGTAATGGTGGTTTTATTAGAAAACCTACATACTTTGCTCTGTGGTGTTAGCCAGCATTGTTTGTTGATAGTCTATTCTCTGGATTAGTTACTTCTTTCAATTTCATATTATCCTATGTAAGTAAAATATTAGAAGTCTGTTATAAGGAATTTATTAAATTCTGCTTAAACATAACCCTCTTAACCTAACTGAATTTTGTTTTCAGATACTGCATTTAATGAATGCAAACTCTGCATTTCTGCTATAATAATGGATGTGACGCAGGAATTGGTTAACCATAATGTGCAATATTCATTGACCAGCAGGTCCCACGAACCACTGCTCAAGGATGAACATAACATAGTTGGAAACTTAGATATAAAGCAAGGGATAATTGAAGGCATTATTGACAACACAGTTAGTACTGGATTGAGTGTTAAACAGGAAGAAATTGATGTGAAAGTGGAGGAAGATTATATAAAAGATGAATCTCTTGTTACGCCTGCAGCATTGACCAGTAAGTTACACGAACCACTTTTTAAAATTGAAGAAAATAAAGTAGTTGGAACCTTAGATGTAAAGCAAGAGATGGTTGTAGGCACTATCGACAACATGGCTGATAATGGATCAAATGTTAAGCTGGAAGCAGTTGATGTAAAAGATGAATTGCTTGTTACGCCTGCAGCAAGCGGAAGTGCATCAGCGGAATATGGAGCAAAACATAATAGTTGGAAAGACTTTGAAAATATGGTGATGGCGACAAAAGTATTTCACTCATGTTCTATTTGTACATATAAAACTACAAGGTATAGTGAGTTACTTATCCACAACAGAAGACATACAGGTGAAAAACCTTATGCATGTACTATTTGTGGGTATAAATCAATAAATAAATCTTACCTAGCCACGCATAAAAGGAGGACCCATACAAGAGAAAAACCTCATTCATGTTCTATTTGCGAGTATAGAACAACAGAGAAAAGTAATTTAGTTGTACATATGAGGACACATACAGGGGAAAAACCTTTTTCCTGTTCCTTTTGCGAATATAGAGCATCAAGTAAAGGCACATTATTGTCCCATACGAAGATCCACTCAGGCGAAAGACCTTATTCATGTTCTATTTGCAACTATAAAGCAGCAGAGAAAAATAAGTTAGTAATTCATATGAAAACACATACAGGCGAAAAACCTTATTCGTGTTACTTATGCGAATACAAAGCAGCACGTAAAGATGTATTAATTCTCCATACAAAGACACACACAGGCGAAAAACCTCATTCCTGTTCTGTTTGCGAGTATAAAGCAACAGAGAAACATGCTGTAACTAAACATATGATGACACATACTGGCGAAAAACCTCATTCATGTTCTATTTGCGAATATAAAACAATAAGAAGGAGTAGATTGGTTAACCATATGAAGAAACATAACAGAGAAGAAAAAGCTTAGTCATATGTTATTTATGAACATAAAGCAGCACGAAATGGAATCAAGTGAAACATAGGAAGACACATACTAGAAAAAAAAAATAAGTAGCTTTTTATTAGTGGAGTTTGTTCAAGAATCTGTGCTGATGTTCACAGCTCATGCTTCCGGCTTTTGGATAAGTGTTAGGAGAAGATTTATTGTTTTCTACATCAGTATGAAGCAAAACATAGCTCAATAGTCTTCTCCACGTACATATGTATGTGGAGAAGACTATTGAGTTTTATTGCTTCATATCAAGACACCTCCACTATTAGCATGATGGATCACCTTCCTATCAGTGTGAAGATTGATTTCATCTTCCAAATGGCAGAGCTGTAACGTGGCCAAAAGTTTTCTAAAAAGCTAACTGTATATTTTTAAAATCATTTCATAGTTTAATTCTCTGTTTTCATAGTGACAAATGCTTGTTGTAAAACAAAATAAAATAAAATTTTATACTCTACTTTTTGTGTTTTATTACTTCTGGTACACCACGTTTCAAATAAATTGTGTCTTATACGAAAACTATACATTTTTAATGAGTACAACAAATAAGCAAGTTTTGTGATAAATCTACGCGAAAAATGCAAGGCTGACATAACTTGAAAAACAATATTTTTAAAACAGTCAATTAAAAATACTATGAAACTAAATGATAATGTTTTTACCATTGTTTATAAATGCTATTTATTTGGATTTTTATTTGTGTATGGCTTTAAACAGCGTGAAGTTGGAAATAGCTTGATACTTATAGCATGTAAGAAATTGTGAGGATGGAGATATTCCTAAACACATGCGAATTGCACTCGACAGAGCTAGGTTGTCTTCGTTGCTTGTGAAATCACACGGAAGATACGATTGCTAATCAATTAGTCTTTCAGCTGCAGGCCATAAAGAAGTTCATTAGTAAGTATTAATAAACAATCCTTAAAGAATCTTGTAACAAGTGTAGGTATTACAAAAAGATTTTACAGGCAAATGTGATACCTGTCATTATAAATGTCGATAGGAGAAGAAGGAAAAACAACATAATATTGCAGAGATGAACGAATAGTAACTAGCGTATAATCAAAATTATAACGCTACTTATGAAGCTAAACCTAAATATAGGTACATAGTGAATAAATAAATAAATAAAAATAAATAGTATAAAACTAGAAATATATATTTATGCATTAAAGGAGATATGAATATGTATTTTCCTTGAGGTTGACATGGTCAACACAAGGGTTTCAAGAAATCACGTGATTTCTCGAAAACCGGAAGTGTCACGTGACTGAAATTCGGTTCCTGACCTGACATGACCATTCCAAACATATAACTTTAATAACTTTTTTCTCTATCTCTTACGGTTTGGATGCTGAAACAGCGTCCCGTACAGACAAAACAGCGTCCCGGACAGACAAGTCTATTAGATAAAGGATAGTATGACATTTCAAAATGACATAAGTATATTTCACGGCCTGCTGAATTGTGTGACAAATGTCACTTTACAGTGACGTTTGTCAAACAATTCAGCAGGTCGTGGTATATTTAAAATAAAAATATGTAAGTAGCATCAAGGCACAGAATAAACACCTATCGGACTCAGAAGCGACACTCTTTGTTTGACAGGTATCTAAAAATCAGCGCTTAAGCCTTGGTGCCAGCGAGTAGATTTGTTTCCATGCATTGGTTTTAACGCAATTTGAGCGATTTACGACCCGTGTTTCATTACAAATTAGTAGGAAAATAAGATTTATTTGAACATGAGTGCAATGGTCGGTGGTGTGCAATCATATGTGATTTTTTGAATAACCCCCTTGATCTACTTTCTTTTAATATAGCCGCCGTAGCTAAAATCGGCTACTCGAACACCAAAGGCGCGGCCGCGAGTGTCGCTTCTGAGTCCATTAGGTGTTTATTCTGTGATCTGTGATCAAGGATTGCCTCAATGTATGGTTGCTAAGACGTTGCTTGTATTTACATGGTTACGATGAGATGAGGGAGAAATAATTTGAAAAATTTCTTGGGAGTTATGAGCAGCTTTTCATATTTTGTATCTATGACGAAAATGCACAATATCATGTTGCTACTAAATAAAAAAGTATTGAAAGAGACCAGTCCCAATAATCATATACTTACAGAGTGTCGTAAAAAGAATGAGACACCGATCAGTCAGATTCCTTAGGTTATAATACACCGATTAAACCTAATTTACCTTAGTATTAGGTTCCTCCAATAAGAAGTTATAGGACCTTGAAGTTTTTTTTTAATTTTTATGTTAATTTCCACAAATGTAAATATATCAATTGCAACTTTGGTACACTTACTTACTATTACGTACTACAATAATAATGAATTTTTAATAAACAAGACTTGACAGTAAGAAACACTTTACCCATCTTTAAAACCTTTTTCAGATCTAGCTTTGCTGTCTAAAACATTTTTAGAAAACCTAGGTTATTATCTGAAAGGAAATTAAAAAGCCTAAAAACTAGGTACTTGTGAGGAAGGATAAACGTTTTGGCCTTACCTGTTGGCGAAAGTTGTATTAGATATTTTGCCGGCTGGTAAATATCGGCCTAATTGGGCTAACTCGCCGAGAAGGGTCGGGGTTCGAGCTACAGTGAAACAAAAAAAAGGAGGGCGCCAGGTCCACCACGTTGTTTTAATCATTGCGTCGGACTATCACAAGGTGGAGATAATTTTCCAGCAGCACAAACGAAATTAAAGTAACGACCAATAAAATATCACAGCTTTTATTCGAATTGGTACTATAATGCAACACAATAACAATAACTAGTCGAACACGGACAGGCAAAACGTCAATCAAAATCCAACTGTATACAAACAAGTCAATAACACAGCAATAATCAAATATCTTGTTACCGTTGCTCTGATGGTAAGAGCGGTAGGCAGGAGCAGTCGGCTTTTCAGCCAGAGGAGGGCGTGGGTTGTATAAGAGACTCAAAGCTTCAGCTAAACTAAAAGAAAATTCGGGCGCCAGGTACCAGATAACCCAGCTCTTTGCTAATCGCACATAAAAGCATACGACAAAATGCGCTACCAACACTTCCTGAAAAGAGAGATAACGGCAAGGGATATAAATAAAATTTGCTGGCCTACGTTGTAACGGTACTAGCCCTCTACTAATTAGGGCTAATGAATTTAATAAATTACCTTCGGGTAGCTTTCTCAGTCTGAAATAATTTGGTTCAGTCAGATATACACTTGGAAATTAACAAACAAACACTAGGATAGTTTTAGACAGTTTAATTATAATGTTCAATATTTACAAATATTGGTATTATCCATTAGAACCAAATACAATGTATTTTACAATAAATTCATTCGTCTTGGGCCGTCTTTTTACAAAAAGCCTGGCTTCTACGCAACCCGTCGTACAGCGGTGTGTTCGGGACCCTGTTGCTTGTACCCTGGTAATTTCTAACGCGACGCCACTGGAGCTGTTGGATGAGATGCGGATCGGGCTCCACTGCTGCCAACCGTTGCTCGGTCAGAAATGTCAAAATACACGTGCAACTGCGAACAAAAGCTAATTCGATTATGTTATGCTTTATGACTTACGACACCGCGATAGTGCTGCAAGTCCTGGTGATGCGGCGGTGTTGATGTTTGTGCGGGATGCGACGGAACGGGAAGTCGACGGCGTATTCCACCTGGGGGACTGCTTCGTGTCTTCGGCCCGCGATAGGTTAAGATCGTTGCGGCGCTGCAGATCTCCAGTGTTACGATAGGAAGATGTTTGAAACGGTGAGTACAAACCTGTAGTCAAACAGAAATTAAGTGCAATCTGAAGGGCGACTACGAGTCGGCCTTTAATAACAAGAAATTTGTTAGGCTCGGGCCGGGAAAATGTTATGTTAGCCGGCGGATTTGTTTTTAGTGCTACGAAATTGACATATGAAACGGCCTGGTTGTTAAACCCTCGTCTCGAATATGCCTTCCAGGAAATTTTGATACAATTATTTCCTAACGTCCTCCGGGAGATCTTTGTATAATTATTAGTTCAGGATTGTAACAGGTATCAGTTTGATCAGCAAAGCGGCTTTCCCACTCGTGAGGCTTCGCTTCTGAAAGCTGATTCTTCGGGGAATGGGTTTAATTAAATACTAGCTAGGAACACGGTCTCCAGGAGCGGAGGCATCGGGTTCGACTGTAGCTAAGGGAAGATACTAATGTATGGACAGGAAAATTCTCTGTTATTAATCGGACGGGACGGACAAGATTAGGGATGAATTGGGGCTGGAAGGATACTGGAAGGAATGCGAATGAATGTATGAATGAAGTCTGCCCTGAGTGCTCCGCGAAGCAGCTTTTTATGGGCTCCTCTTCGTGCTTCGTGCATCAAGCAACCACTTCGAGCATTCTAAGTGGGGGAGCAGCGCAATACGTGGAGCGGGGATCTCTTGATGACGTACTCGGCCGCGCAAGCGAATAATTCAAACTTGTAACGTAGAAATCGCTAGGCTGGAACGCGCAAATTGATTTTAATTCACAAAACGCGTTTCTGCTGGGCGAAACGTTACACGTGATCCTCCTCTCGGGAAAATGAAGGACCACCGGCGGAAAAGACGTCGTGAAGATACCTGGAGATCTCGACACAGAAAACATTCATATCTTTCTGTATGCATTCTGGGAATATTCAGTGATGTGAAAGTATTCAGGTTTCAGGGCAAACCACTTTCACACAACTTTTCAACTGGGGAGAAATTGCAGAGGCCGCGGAGACCGGCGTACAATATCCAGGAACCAGGTGCACGGGATTAAACTTACAGGCACTGGTACAGAAAAAAAACAACGACTTCTTTCCACATTCTCTCCTTCAAGCTTCGATAAATCTACAATCTCCAGCCATTATCCGGGTCTACGGTAGCTATGAGTACGCTTCAAAAGGAAAACTTCAGTATTATCAATGACACTTTAAAATCAATCGCATTTTTTAAAAACGATCGCTCTGTTACAGGTGCACTTATCTGGAATAGTCCCTAACGCATATCTGGATTAAGCGAAAAGCTTCAAACTCACGGAGCAGATTCACAGTTGCATTCATTCTGGAATCGCACTGTCACAAATGCATTCATCTGGAACACTCTCTAACGCTTATCTGGATTAAGCGGAGAGCTTCAAACTCACGAAGTAGACACAGTTGCGGTATCAACGTAATCACACTAGCAGGGTTCTCTGGAGCGCATTCATCTCTAGAACAAGGAGCGGATACAGTTGCGGTCTCAACATGTACTCACACTAACAGGTTTCTCTAGAGCGAATTCATCTCTGAATAGCTGCATCGGTCGCGGTATCGACCTACATTCATACTTGGAAATTCTAAGTATGCGAAAGGATTCAGGTTGCAGGATAACCTCCTTTCACAAAACAATCTCACTAGGGGAAATTGCAGAGGCTGCGGGGACCAGCGTACACCTTCTAAAAAACGGCATACAGGACTCAGGATTCTGGCACAGAAAACGCATTTTCACCTCCAAGCTTCGACTTATAGTCTACTATCTCCTGTCAACATCCGGGTTTACGGTGACAGAGAGCACGCTTCAAAAGGATTTTAGGGTAAGCATTCACGTTAACTATGGCGGCATTCACACAAACTTACATATCTCAATTTTTCAGATACACCAGGCACTTATATGCGGATACCTGCGGCTCTGGAACTGAAACATTTTGGATACAACGGCGGGTACCTGCAGAACTGGCACTAGAAGACTTCCACGGCCGGACATCTGGATTGTCCTCTTCCATGAGCGGACATCTGGATTGTCCTGGCTTCGGCCATCTTTTGGCATTCCGGCTATATTTTGCCTTCTTTGCCTTCTTCGCTAGGGTGCCTCGGGGTCGCAAAGCCCGAACCAGTAGGCAAACTGGTCCCTGAGGGTTGTAGGAGGATTTACGGACTAGACTGGGTTTCTGAAAGATCTTATCTGGACTACACGGGATTTCGCAAAGATCTTATCTGGATACAGGAAGGACTTGGACAGGGATCTAGGAATGCTATACTGGACATCACTGGTTCTGACTGGTTCTGGGTTTCGGAAGAATTCCTTGGACGGCTATGCTGTAACAGGTTTTGTAAACTATTCAAATTACAAAATTTTTAACAAATCTTTTTCAGGTCTCGGGCGCCAAATTCTAGTTTCTGGAGCTTCAGGCGGGTGTTTTCTAATCTCTATGTATATCTGAACTCAGGTCCCTGCTCGGGCGCCATGTAACGGTACAAGCCCTCTACTAATTAGGGCTAATGAATTTAATAAATTACCTTCGGGTAGCTTTCTCAGTCGGAGATAATTTGGTTCAGTCAGATATACACTTGTAAATTAACAAACAAACACTAGGATAATTTTAGACAGTTTAATTATAATGTTCAATATTTACAAATATCGGTATTATCCATTAGAACCAAATACAATGTATTTTACAATAAATTCATTCGTCTTGGGCCGTCTTTCTACGAAAAGCCTGGCTTCTACGCAACCCGTCGTACAGCGGTGTGTTCGGGACCCTGTTGCTTGTACCCTAGTAATTTCTAACGCGACGCCACTGGAGCTGTTGGATGAGATGCGGATCGGGCTTCACTGCTGCCAACCGTTGCGTTCGAAACTCGGTCAGAAATGTCAAAATACACGTGCAACTGCGAACAGAAGCTAATTCGATTATGTTATGCTTTATGACTTACGACACCGCGATAGTGCTGCAAGTCCTGGTGATGCGGCGGTGTTGATGTTTGTGCGGGATGCGACGGAACGGGAAGTCGACGGCGTATTCAACCTGGGGGACTGCTTCGTGTCTTCGGCCCGCGATAGGTTAAGATCGTTGCGGCGCTGCAGATCTCCAGTGTTACGATAGAAAGGTGTTTGAAACGGTGAGTACAAACCTGTAGTCAAACAGAAATTAAGTGCAATCTGAAGGGCGATTACGTGTCGGCCTTTAATAACAAGAAATTTGTTAGGCTCGGGCCGGGCAAATGTTATGTTAGCCGGCGGATTTGTTTTTAGTGCTACGAAATTGACATATGAAACGGCCTGGTTGTTAAACCCTCGTCTCGAATATGCCTTCCAGGAAATTTTGATACAATTATTTACTAACGTCCTCCGGGAGATGTTTGTATAATTATTAGTTCAAGATTGTAACAGGTATCAGTTTGATCAGCAAAGCGGCTTCCCCACTCGTGAGGCTTCGCTTCTGAAAGCTGATTCTTCGGGGAATGGGTTTAATTAAATACTAGCTAGGAACACGGTCTCCAGGAGCGGAGGCATCGGGTTCGACTGTAGCTAAGGGAAGATACTAATGTATGGACAGGAAAATTCTGTTATTAATCGGACGGGACGGACAGGATTGGGGATGAATTGGGGCTGGAAGGATACTGGAAGGAATGCGAATGAATGTATGAATGAAGTCTGCACTGAGTGCCCCGCGAAGCAGCTTTTTATGGGCTCCTCTTCGTGCTTCGTGCATCAAGCAACCACTTCGGGCATTCTTAGTGGGGGAGCAGCGCAATACGTGGAGCGGGGATTTCTTGATAAAGTACTCGGCCGCGCAAGCGAAAAATTCAAACTTGTAACGTAGAAATCGCTAGGCTGGAACGCGCGAATTGATTTTAATTCACAAAACGCGTTTCTGCTGGGCGAAACGTTACAAGGTAACGATTCAATACAATAAGCAAACATTAAAGTAAGAGGTTCGACAATTATTTTACACGACATATAGTACGGATAAACCCACACAAAATCTCAATAGGGAGATCATATCACAGTTTAATAATAATTAAGTGTATGGCTAACCTCACCGCAGAATTGCCATTTAAATTTATATAAACGTAAAAGCGTAGTTGGCAAGTAGATTCAAGTTAAGTAAGTAATTAAAAACGGTAAGTGATATCTTAATTTGCGACAAAATATTAGTATTAAGAATTACAAAAATTGACGCTAAACTTGGCCAAATGCACTACTGAATAAATAGAAAACTGTCGAAAGCATCGTGGCTTCGACACAACTGTTAAGATTGAAAAATTTAGAAAGGCACGTTGAATGCGACCAAGCACCCAGTATGCTAGGCGTAACTTTTAATTATAAAATTTTTAAGACACTAACACGGGTTAAAAGATCTTGTTTCCGTATAAGGCGCTATAAACCGCGAATTCACGATAATGCTAAACAATCCGCATTAGAGGGTCGTAAGCGAACATTACATTCAATATTCTTGCAAAGAGGGGCGCATATACTAGTGGTATCCAAACGTAGATTAAGTCACCACGGCAACGTGACGATTGAAAGTGAAATGAATCTTTGCATGCACTTGCCTTACAAAAAATATTACAATACCGTTGAAACTAGTACTGGGCCAGATGCACTACCGTATAAGCCGTTCACGATCTTTTTGGGTCAGGTGAGGCTATGACCATCTAGTAATTTTGTTGGCAGAACCTCTGTTGCAACTAAACTCCCTCATGGAAATTGACACTTTTTGTGTGAGGTTAGGTTGTTTTCAGTTTAAGGTTATATTTTCTGAATAGGTACATTGTTGCCGGATATTCTCTAGTCTCCACATCGACTCGCGTTCTTTTAAATTTGGTCTGTCCTTTTTAAATTGGAAGTAGCATCGTTTAATGGAAATTTTTTGTTGTAACAAAATTATTTTGGGCATTTTGACTTTTCCTTTGACAGAAATTAAAATTATTTTTACACATTTGATAAATCATTTATTTTCTTACGAATATTAAAATAATAAATCTGGCAATGTGGTGGCAAAAAAATGTCGAACAGACACTGACAGAAAAAAAAATTGCATCCGCTACATCATCGAATCAGTTAGTCCAACATGAAAAGAAAAAAACATAGCCAACTCTGTCCCAAAAAGGTCGTGAACGGCTTATACATATAATCTAAAAAGCTGAATGTCAGCTAAAGAGAGCTACCACCAAATATTCTTTACGTTTTACGATGGCGGATTATCAACTATATTTCAAAGGTGAGTTTACCGCTTAAAATACACATTAAAAGCATTCGAAAGTTTATCGAGCACGTCGTAGCAACGTCACGTCAGCGCTTCCAGGAGGAACCCAAGGTTCGAGAGGTCGAAATAAAAATATTAACTAACCGACCTTTGCGATGGATTTTCCCCAGCTGCAGTGAGCTTAGACAGAGGTCGAAGGGGTGCAAGGCGACCACGAAGCGGACGACCACCAGGTGACTGTCGGAGGAGGTTTCACAAGCGTTCACCTGCGCTAATCCCTCGTGCGTGCCAAACTCGAGGTGGCTGCAGCCAGAGGCGTCGATTAGGCCTGGGTGCGGATGTGCTCGCAGGGGGGGCAGAACATTGCTCGAATCGCCACCAGGTAGGAAATGCTGCGGGTACATTACCAAGCGGGAAAAGTGTTGTTACATCACCAAACGGAAACACTGTAGGTACGTCACCAAACGGGAACACTGTAGGTACGTCACCAAACGGAAACAGCTAAAAAGGGCAATACCCTTAGAACCGAGCTGAATAAATTTAAAAAACACCCATACCCGTTGCAGATGTTTACGGCTGCACTATGCCAAGAAGGAGGAACATGTGCTTGCTAAAGCAAAATCTCCAAACAAGGTTTGGGCTTGGAAATTACCACATATACAATTCCCGGGGTCTATTCCAGAACACCCGTGGAACTCACAACACACCAAAAGTAACTTCCTAAGTAAGATGTCATCGAATAAGTACAATTATGGAACGTCTCCAAGACGTTAATTTTCGAGGCACCTGTCTTTAGGAGCACAAAAATGGCGAATGGGAAGAGGGTTTCCCAAAATTGTGGAATAGCTGTAAATGATTTTTGAACCGTAACAATCCACACAAAGCAATAAACAACTTTAGAACACATTAAAATAGACAAGGGCACTGCATTAATATCTGTGAAACTATTTCACTCATAGACTAATAGTAAAACAACCTAAGCTGCAAGCTAACGCAAACAAAGAAAACAAGTTGCTACTCAATTGGCAATGCAGGTACAAACATTCGCACACATCCTGTGAGGCAGAGTGCGGCAAAATCAGAGCTATGCAAGCAAAAAGGCTAACTACTACCCCGAATGTTAGCTTGAACTTAAATGTGACAGCGTCAAGATTTTGAAGGGTCGAAACCCGCTTTACGATTGTATGATCATACAGGACGTGGCGGTTTCTATCATAAACTCATGCTTTGTATGACTACTCAAAACAACGGCTTGTATTATGCTCCTGACAGAGTTAAAATAGCAAGTTGCAAAATCGCTGTGCCCTTTTTTTGTAACTTACTTTGGATGGCTCACACGTCTCCGACTAGCTCAAGATACGGTTTCTTATCAGGGTTTAACAATTGTGGGATTTTTAGTTCGTTTCACTTTCATATAAAGGTAAAAGTTCATTAATCAGAAGAAATGGGCGCCATAACTTTATTTAAAAAGTTTTAAATTCAATAAGTTTACAAAAGTTACGTATTCTTTCTAACAGTCCACAAATCAATTGTTATGCATTAGAGGCTTATACCTTTCTAATTTTAATACACATTATGTAATTATTTAGCAAGTTTTATTCTTCTCTGACAAGTTAGAATTTGTTCTAATAAAACGTTAGGATTAATGAATCTATCAGTATCTAGGAGATTTCTTATACCTATTTAATTAATAACCTCCGGTTCGTAAGATGAAAATATAAAGAGCTCTCTATACCCTTGTATTTCTCTTTCCTAGGTCTTAATTACGATTAATGATCGGTATTTAGTTTAATTGCTATCATTCCATGTAGTATAAGAAAGGTCCTTTATAAAAAAAAAACTTATTATTTGACAAGTGACCCAAAAACCAACTTGACAGTCACAGAACGATTTAATCTCACTGCAGGCCACATCACCTGGTAAGTAACTATTCTTTTTACTTGAAACTAATCTGTTATTGAATATTCTTAAAGCTTACGCCCTAATTTAATTATATTTAAGCTATGACGCGAGTTTAAGTCTAACTAACGATATTAAACCCTTTCAGGACTAACATACGGTTAATGCAGAGAACCCTTGAACCTGGACCTCTCCATCTGCCAACATTAACTATGAAGAACTCCTCATCGAACCAAAGAAGTTGCCCTTGACTGGTGAGTGATCTCCTAACTGGTTATAGGTTTCTAATTGCGTCCTCTCTTTTCCTTATCGCTCGTAACTTATCGACACACTTCTCCATGGCGAATATACAACTGACCAGAACTGGCGTCAAATGAAAAAGACCGACGAGCTGGTAGTCAAAGGGGAAGCCCTAAGAGCTGGTGGTCAAAGAGGTGACACTAAGAGCTGAATCAAGGAAAACCTTCTATTACGATTTGTATGTATTAGTTTGCCGTCTACCTACCAGTTATATAATAACTGCCCTTTTCAGAAAGAAAATGTTTGTGGAATTTATCCTATCTGCCTGAAAAATTATTATGTTTTAATACTATGCTGTATGAGTTAAATAAAGGCTTACTATTGTCTGCTTGTATCCTTTCTAAGCTAGGATTTTCAATTTGCTTCGCTTCTGCATAGAGAAGCGCCCTTTTGCTTTCTCAATTAAACAGGAAGTAATAATTTTTGTTATTTATTGTTCTTTTATTAACGTAACCATGGGCCTTCTAAATTAAATTTCAAAAAGGGTAGGCAACCCCTCCTACTGGTCTTGCGCTTAAAGTTGCCTATCTATTAGGATTAATTAATATTGAACGATATTCCTGTAGAAGCTACGATATGTACTGCTACACTATCTCCCTTCTAGAATTAATAAGAAAATTGAAATCCTCCCCTTTAGACAGTTGGCTAAAGTTATTATAACACCCTTTTTAATATTTGCTAATACACTAACTTTAAACAATCTTTCTTAATAACATTGATTATTCATTATCTATGTACACTAATACCCTATCTTTTAAACTAAGTTATTACAATCTATGAACTCTAACTATTACCACTGAAGTTACTTCAAGTTACTTTTCTAATCTTAATTGTCCATAACGAAATCCAATGTATCTAGAATTCCATCATTTATTTCCTTTCCAGATATGAAACATTTCTGTAAATTCTTTTTAAGAAAAGGAATTAGCTTTGGAGGCATAGTCCATTCTATAAAGCTACTTTTTATTTTGTCTGTTTTTCTGCAGAAGTAATTGTTAACCTCTTGCATTTAACAGCTAATTATTAACTTTACACTTTGAGTAAAGTAATTTAATAGATAACTAAAGACAGCACCTCATAGGACACTACCTAAAATTCAAGATCTTCAGTCATGCGAGACTGGATTCTTTAAAATAATAAACCGCACCTCATAGAATACAGTTTCGCTGAGGAGTGCTATGCCACAACTCACTGACATCAAGTTAGAAAAGTCTTTTGGTTATACAACCTAATCCTTTTGAAATAATATCTTTGGCAATAAAAAAAAACTAACTACTTTAACCTAACTATATACATGGTCCAATAGAATCATTGTCTCCAAAATTCTATCAACAGTATCAACTATGAATCATTTTTATGCCTTGCCATCAACGAATTTTTCCTATTACCAAGAAACGAAACGTTCTAGGAAATCCTTGCACAAGTTTGGAATTAGCTCAGGAATACAGTCCTTATAAATTAGCTTTATTACAAGTATGCAGTATCACATTGGACACTACCAAAAAAATTAGACCCTCCGTTATATCGAACGGAAGTCTTATTAGACTGCGCCGCATAGGACACAGCTATACAACATATGTAGCATCTCATTGGACACTACTAAAGAAATAGACCTTCTGTTATATCGAACAGAAGCCTTTTAAGTCTGCACCACATAGGATACAGGCAAACTCTATCAAGTAAAACTGACATTCTGGAAAACACATTTTTAACCACATTCTCTCACCCAAGCTTCGACTGGTTAGGTCTACCATTCTACGCTGTGGTCCGGGTTTACGGCAACATAGACACGCTTAAAGAAGAGGAACCATAATTTCTATCGCGTTGACAATGCATAACAACAACACACAGTTAAACAACTCTGACCAATGAAAAAAAAATTGTCTCGAACTCCTGAGGGATCAAAAGTACAGATGAGAAAAATTACTTATGAAAAATCCAGAGTATGGAAAGAAATTATCATTTACCATATTAGTGATTCACTCAGACTCTCAACCTAATTGTGATGAAACAATTAAATGTAAAGAACAGAAAGTTCAATTTAGTACTTTACACATATATTACAACAAAATGACTTGAATAAAAAATCTCAAGCTTATCAAACCATCAAGACTTCAATATTCATTGAACTCCAAAAGAAATTCCTCATGACATTTGAAAAACGTACAACGTACCTAAGCTAAGTGCTAAGTACCACAAATATTGCACTTGTTAAAACCACTACTAATCCAATGTAATTAATCGAAACGACCCATAATTCTTAATATCCCTAGGTTCAATTTCTATTGATTAACTCAAACAGTTAAAGACTCAAAATTTTACCAATTAGTCAGGTAAAAATAAAATTAGCATGGAATAAATGTCCTATACTAAAATGTATAAATAAAATCTCAGCGTCATATCAACAAACAAAGCCATTTTTTACCCTCACCTTTACTTCCAGGTTTGCGTTACTAGTAATCAACTCCCAGTCTAATTCATCTGAGGTTAAGTAATTTACTTTTATCATACTGATGTAATTACAATGCAATCAATGAACTGTATGTTTGAATATAATGTAGCCTAACGATAATTGTTAAGCCCAAGAACTATACTCTTTATGAACAGTGAAGCGTTAACTTTTTATTGTAATGGTCCCTTTTACTCGAGCCTCCACGTTGTGTCGTCACTTATGTGTGCCCCTTTTTTGTAACTTACTTTGGATGGCTCACACGTCTCCGACTAGCTCAAGATACGGTTTCTTATCAGGGTTTAACAATTGTGGGATTTTTAGTTCGTTTCACTTTCATATAAAGGTAAAAGTTCATTAATCAGAAGAAATGGGCGCCATAACTTTATTTAAAAAGTTTTAAATTCAATAAGTTTACAAAAGTTACGTATTCTTTCTAACAGTCCACAAATCAATTGTTATGCATTAGAGGCTTATACCTTTCTAATTTTAATACACATTATGTAATTATTTAGCAAGTTTTATTCTTCTCTGACAAGTTAGAATTTGTTCTAATAAAACGTTAGGATTAATGAATCTATCAGTATCTAGGAGATTTCTTATACCTATTTAATTAATAACCTCCGGTTCGTAAGATGAAAATATAAAGAGCTCTCTATACCCTCGTATTTCTCTTTCCTAGGTCTTAATTACGATTAATGATCGGTATTTAGTTTAATTGTTATCATTCCATGTAGTATAAGAAAGGTCCTTTATAAAAAAAAAAACTTATTATTTGACAAGTGACCCAAAAACCAACTTGACAGTCACAGAACGATTTAATCTCACTTCAGGCCACATCACTTGGTAAGTAACTATTCTTTTTACTTGAAACTAATCTGTTATTGAATATTCTTAAGGCTTACGCCCTAATTTAATTATATTTAAGCTATGACGCGAGTTTAAGTCTAACTAACGATATTAAACCCTTTCAGGACTAACATACGGTTAATGCAGAGAACCCTTGAACCTGGACCTCTCCATCTGCCAACATTAACTATGAAGAACTCCTCATCAAACCAAAGAAGTTGCCCTTGACTGGTGAGTGATCTCCTAACTGGTTATAGGTTTCTAATTGCGTCCTCTCTTTTCCTTATCGCTCGTAACTTATCGACACACTTCTCCATGGCAAATATACAACTGACCAGAACTGGCGTCAAATGAAAAAGACCGACGAGCTGGTAGTCAAAGAGGAAGCCCTAAGAGCTGGTGGTCAAAGAGGTGACACTAAGAGCTGAATCAAGGAAAACCCTCTATTACGATTTGTATGTATTAGTTTGCCGTCTACCTACCAGTTATATAATAACTGCCCTTTTCAGAAAGGAAATGTTTGTGGAATTTATCCTATCTGCCTGAAAAATTATTATGTTTTAATACTATGCTGTATGAGTTAAATAAAGGCTTACTATTGTCTGCTTGTATCCTTTCTAAGCTAGGATTTTCAATTTGCTTCGCTTCTGCATAGAGAAGCGCCCTTTTGCTTTCTCAATTAAACAGGAAGTAATAATTTTTGTTATTTATTGTTCTTTTATTAACGTAACCATGGGCCTTCTAAATTAAATTTCAAAAAGGGTAGGCAACCCCTCCTACTGGTCTTGCGCTTAAAGTTGCCTATCTATTAGGATTAATTAATATTGAACGATATTCCTGTAGAAGCTACGATATGTACTGCTACATCGCTTTACGAATAACCAGTATTTGAGCATTATATTACCGTAGGCGATTTGCTAGTTACAACCAATTGCCGAGTGACATTTACAAAACTAACCTCTGCAGCTAAATTTGTTAAATACAGTAACCTGTAATCTGGGTAAGTTTAACTGTCTTAAAAGGGCTTAATAGCATAACTGAATGTTAAATTGCGTTGCAGGGGCCCAATTCAAAACGACCTTCATCACATTTGGGGCAGGCCAAAAGTAAGAAAACTTAAACGTAGCACTCAATTCAATAATACGAATATCTAAGATATCATACCAAGAGCGTGGCTAATACAGTTGCCACAAAAATTTAATCTATAATTACACGAGGCGCAATACGAATTGAAAGATATGCTACCTATACAATTAATTCATCATTACAAATACTAAATGAAATGCCTACAATTAACTAGGCGGTTAGTACGCTAGCATAAATACACACCAATAATTATGTTTCGTACGATTTACACAGATGCGGCTGACCAGGGTCGAACTCGAACCACCACCTTCAGAATAGGCGCCGACTTCCAGCACCATAGCTAGTATCGCAGGGAGGACGACGAACAGGCCGCAGGCAGGCGATGCAAGCACGAATTGCCTCAATACCCATAGCACCAATCGATGTAAGAGAACCTATTCCAGCTAACAATTCATTTCCCGGGGTGGAAAAAAATGACTGTAAATACAAATTTTCCAGATAGATTACGGCCCTCAAAATAGGAGATCGTAGGCAAACATCAATTAGAAACCTTAAAGGTGTAATGCAGCCATCTTGTTGAGCCAGGCGTGCGAATATGAACGTCCCATCAAAGCCGTCTAAGACGAAGCGAATGCCGGTGATATCAGCACCAATATCCGGAACATTCTAACAGGGGTAGCGGAGCCTCTATATTCTTCCAACAATAAAGATGGCTATCAAAGCCGTGAGACTAGGCCGCCAAAGAAAGCGATTCAAACTTACACGACGCAAGACTTGCCAGGAAACGTAAGAAAAATGCGCAAAACCAGCCCAATTCAGCTTATCAGAGTCCAAAAATTGGAAAGTTGGCCAACGTACAAACCAAAGAATGTAGAGTGTGCTATGAGCTGATAAACAGAACTGTTTCTTTTATGCAGAATTAAAACTGATGGTATTTCGGTTGCCCAACCATAGGTAAAATACTGTATTTTCAGGAAATAAATGTAAATTGACAATTCTGGTTAATTATTTCAATTATTCTAAGGAAAATGACAAAATGAGCGTAACAAATTCTGCCCCCACAACAGGGAGGGTAAATCCCTTTGGATTTACCTGACCATACAACAACCATCAAAACAAAACGTTTAAAAAAACGATGCCTGCCAAGAGAAAATAGAGGGGAATGAAACAGAGCACTTAAAGAGTAGATAGGAAGAAAGGATGCAAGAGTCCAAGCACATCATCGGAAACAACGAGACACCAACCGCTTCCGTCGCTTCTAGATAACGTGAGCTGCGCCGGTGGAAGAGAAGGCTACGTCAGATTGCAACGATAATCCACCTAAAACGCAAACACCTTAGAAAAATTCGGAGTGGGAGAAAGGAAAGCGAACGACACAGAAGAAGAAAGGGAAAGAAAAACCAACCACAGCCAGGGATAAGTGCTTAGACCCAGGATCGACCTACAACACTAAAACTATCTCCAAATTACCAAAGACAGAGCAAAATATCCAAAAATTCAAAGTATCATAAAGAAGACGACCACAACTATACGAGGGAACATCTCTTTCCAATAAACAAAAAAGCTGACGGCAATCGGCAACATCAGCTATACCTCCAAAATCCAAAATGGGCACCCAACAAGTATCCAGCAAGCTGACTCAAACCTCCACCAAGAAAGAGGACAAAAGAAATCCGAAAAGAAATAAAATCAAGCCAACCAATCACTATACCAAACTATCCCAAAGATGGCTGGAGAGATTATCCAAATCGCCGAAGCAAATCTCCCAGACATATCACCACCGAATAACTAACTCATCATCAATCCACACAAAGACGGGAACCAATCAAAGAAGAACTATTCTGAAACAATCCAAAAAGGTTCAGGAGATTATCCAAATCTGCCGAAGAAAATCTCCCAAAACGCATCGCCATCGAACAACTTGCGAACAATCCAAAGAATAAAAAAAGAACCAATCAAAGAGAAACAACCAATCAAAGAAGAGCTAAACCAATCCACACTAGAGGGATGGTTTAGGGAGCCTATAAATCCACAAAAGTGTACCCCTCAAACACACCAATCACACTCCAAAATTCTAATCATCATTCCAAAGGAAAAAGCAGACAAACAAACTACACAAAAGAAACACAACGAAAACTCAAGCAAGCTAAGTCAGCAAATACTCAATAAAATTCACAAACACGCAGCCAATATAAATACAAATCCAAATCATCAAGAAGACTCATCAACAAGGCGCACCAATAACCAATTTCATAACTAGAAGTTGTTAAGTCATTTTGCTGTTGTAGATGCTTAATTGCATTTCACGCCTTTAGGGCAACTTGTTGCTATTTTAAAACCATTTTAAATTTTTGCGCACTAGCACAATCTCATCTTCCGCACATTTGATTCAGGTCATTTTGTATTTTAAGTAGCCACCTAGGCTTTAGGGCAGCGTGCCCGTATGCTAAACCCTTTTAGTTACTTATTTGGCTTCATCGCCTAATTCTATAATAATGATTTTGCACATATTTGGCCCCAAACGCAGTATTTCTCGTCAGTTGGAGCACCCCTTTGCTGCTACTTTGGCAGCCGGGTGTTATCGCTCGCAAGAATTCCGAAACTTCTAGAAATCACTCCGTTGAGGCGCTTTGCCATTGGCTGTCTTTGATACCGGAATTAATTTGTTTTATGGAGCGCATCGCCATTGGCTGCCGAGAGTCACGTGGCAAGGCCGTTTGGCTCACGCCACTTCAAGCGTCCTAACGCTTTTTGCTTGAGGAGTTCAAATCAGGCCGTTGATCGAAGAAGTCGCAGAGTGTGCCGTTTCGCGGCGTTCCCGCTATTTGCGGGGACGCCAGCCTGTTTTTCCCGTCCCGTGCTGTTTCAGCGAATGTTGTCGAATATGCCATCCTTTAAGAGGTCGCGTGTGGTTGTGTGAGTGGCACGTCTTTACCCCAAGGCGTAGGTGTGTGAAGGGCTTCTTGGGGCCAGTTCTGCGTTTGTGAGAAAGGGGGCTTTCCCCTTGCAACTCGCTGTTTCGAGGATCTTTCTAGGCAGGACAAAGTAGGCCTTTTTGTCGCTGTAGCGTGCTCTTAGGAGAGCATCCTAACGTCGCCATCTCGGCGGATTCCAGCCCGTTTACCCCTAATGCCGTGTTTTGGCGTTTGAGCTGCCACAGACTGCTGCCTTCTACCAAATGACTGCACGCCACTCTCATGGACCATCTGCGGACTAAGGTATTTGTAATTGCAACCATTTAAACATAGTAACTGTCACTTGTGCGAGCGTTGGTGCTTTGTGCTCAACTTTATGTGGGCGGATGCATGCCCCTTGCTTGCTTGTCGCGGCTTTTAATGCCGGTTTGAGGCCACCATGCTGCAAGACGCTACTTTGGTAGCCTGCTAGTAAGTTCATGTGCGCGAGTTTCGCGTTTCATCGCCTAAATAACTAAAGAACTCTGCGATCATGATTTGGTGTTACGTTTGTGCTAATTTTTAATTCAGTAACGTTAGGTGCGCGAACTTCGCTATATTGTACCGATTAATACCTAAATAGAATTAACGCCTCGCCGTGCTGGGCCTGGCGCGCCCTAAGCTGTTCGAGTTTTTCTTTGTTTATGTTTGCGAGAGCTTTGTGCTTTGCTTCCTAGGTGTTAACCGCAGGTCGGCGACTGTTATCGCGCATTAACGCGCCCTATTG